>VZRO01007060.1:67001-80200 GCA_013397915.1 Daphoenositta chrysoptera | reverse complement strand
GGGTCGGCTTTCCTCTTCTTCCCATTTTTTTTTTTTTTTTTCCCCCGAAAACACACATCTCTGTTTTGGGAGCGATGCCAAAGTTTCTGGAGATCAAAGTGAAAGCAGTGTCCAGAGATGATGGAGACAATAAAAGGGAAGAAAGGGTGAGGAAAAGGAGGAAGAGCCGCGGGTTGNGGGGGGAATGGGGTGGACAAGAGGGAGCGGAGCCGGGGCAGAATCACACCCCACGCTCCATCCCGCTGCGTCCCCCGTAATCCACAGGGAATTCCCTGCCTGCGGCCAGACCCCCTCGTCCAGGGGGTTTCCCTGCTTGTCCCGACCCCGGGAGGTGACAACGAGGGGCTGTGGCTCCTGTTGGTGGCCCCTGGTTCAGCACGGGCACAAGGAGCAGGAACAGGGAGGGGAACCTGAGTCTGCAGCCCAGGGTCTCCAGTGATGCTGGACTGGAGATTCCACAATCATGGGACGGTTTGGGTTGGAAGGAGCTTAAAGATCATCCAGTGTCACCCCCTGCCATGGCAGGGACACCTCCCACTCTCCCAGGTTGATCCAAGACTTGTCCAGCCTGGCCTTGGGCACTTCCAGGGATCCAGGGGCAGCCACAGCTGCTCTGGGAAAGCCATTCCAGGCCTCTCCCCCTTACAGGGATAATTCCTTCCCAGTATCCCATCTCTCCCTGCCCTCTCCCTGCCTGTCCTGTCACTCCAGGCCTTTGTCCACTTGCTGCTGCCACATTTGTACCCAAAACTCAACGAAGCTTCCAGGGCAGCAAAGCAGAGCAAATCTCTTCTCCCTTCATGGACACCTTTCTAGGATGGGGACCAAAACTGTCCCAAAAATCATCCCAGATGCCCAGGGACACAGGAAGGATCCCCAAATGGAGCACCTGGCCCATACCTGAGTCACATCCATTGGTTCCTGCTGGAGTTTGGGTTTTTTTCCTTCCTTCATTTCATCCTCCCCGTTTTCCCCCAGACTTCAACAATCCTCAAACTCCGACCAACCAGAATCCTATAAATCACATTTCCCCAGCTTTTGCATCCGAGCCAAGAGAGGCCGTGGATTTATTCCTATTTTTGAAGCGAAACAGCTCACGGGCCAACACTTGCTGGAACACCAGGATGGATCCAGACCAAGCCGCCCTCTCCCCCTCCAACACCCAAACCCCAGATCCAAAAACCCAACACAGGTGATGGGTTTGGGACTCCAAGGATGGATTGGCAAAGACCTGGGGAACAGATGGGTCTTTCCTCGAGCTCCTCCACCTCCCTGGGCCTTGGGTTGGGCTCCTCCATCCCTGCACCAGGAGTAATTCGCACCCCGTGGCTTTGAAGCCGTCACAGCTCAGCTCTCCCCCGCCAGCTCTGCCTTCAACTCCCTGCTTTAGATGCCCAGGGTGATGCGAGAGCTCTGCCTCACCTGGACACGCCGAGCAGGCTCTTTCCGAGAAGAAAGAGCTGCAAACAACCCGAGCCGCAGGATTTGTCTGTGAACAAACTGTGAACTGCGACGGGCTTCGCTTTCAACCTCCAAATCCACCTAAAGCGCCGCGCGCCCGCTGCTCATCGATCGCGCCCGGCAGAAAAAGGGAATATTTGTTTCAAGGGCTCACCAGCCGTCCCCAAGACACTGGTTATTTGGTAACTTATTCTGTAAACATCCAGGGGTGGCTCACTCAGCTTGCACGAGGTATTTGCTCTCGGCTCTGCTTCCTTCAGGCTGGTTATGAGCGCTGCCCGTCCGGCTCTTGGCTCAGCCGAGCTTGGCCGAGCAGGTTTTTAGGGTGGGGGCAGAGGTTTGGGCCTGACTGCGTGATCTGAAGGAGGATTTAATCCTGACCATCAGGAAATCACAGCTCCCGCCTCCCCCCACCTGAGGGAATGAGCTTAGAAATCCTGAAGAAAACCCAGTGTTTACTTTCTGGGTTTCACATTGCTCCGGTTCATATTTTTGAGCTTTATCTCAGCCACAAGGACAAGAAAATATTTTTTTTATAAAAGAGGAAACAGACGAGATTTTCACATAACCACATGATTCCTGAGGCTTTAAACATCTCCAGATTTAGGAAGACTCACCAGAAAAATCCTAAGGATTGGTAAAACCTTGGGCTGCTTTGGCCACTCAGTGTGGCCCAGAACTGCGAGGAGCCCACACGGAGAGCTCTGAGCACAGGTTTTATCTGAGACACAGGCCCTGTTTGCAGCTGGGGCTTTGGTGCTGGCTTAGGTCTTGGAAGGGCTGAAAAAACCTCTTGCAGCAGCCTCTGTGAACGCCAGTGAGCTCTGGAATTGGGAAGAGCAGTCCATGAAGATTTAGGGGAATTTTCTGTGAGGTTTTCCCTCCCAAATTGCCCCGAGCAGACACCGGCTCCCCGGAGAGCAGGTCCCCAGCAGGTCAGGGCAGCCTTGCGCAGGTGGAGCCAGCCTGGGCTGCTCAGGTGGGACATTCCCCTGCAGCTGGGAACTTCTGCTGCAGCTGGGAACGTCTCCTGGCCTTTCCCAGCCAGAGCCTCCCTCCCTGACCACTGCCAGAGGCGGTGGAGGGCAGCGACGCCGCCGAGCACCGCGGGCACCGTGCCCCGCCAGCTGCCAGGGCTGGTGCCAACCCAGATGGGACTCACAGCCCATCCCTGCACCAACAGCACCAGGAGAGGACGAACCCAAGGGCAAAAGGCTCCTTGCCCCCCGAGCCTGGCGCTGGATCCGTCCCTGTCTCGCCGATCGCGAGAGATAAGTGAATCCCCCGCGCCGTCTGACAGGCGGGGAGACATTAATAATTATGTACTATTTAAGGCTGATTGAAAATGAAGAGGTGGAGGTGTTGGGACAGATGTGGCAGTGCCAGATGGATTGTGATTAGATTAGCACCGTTCCATTTGACGGGATCTGAACCATGCTTTAATCATTTATTGTGAAAGCTCCGCTCCACGCGGGCGCGCGGCGCCCTCGCTGTTGCTCCCAGTTTGGATCACCCGGCTCCGAGTTGTCCTGGCGTGAAACGTGTCGTGTTTTCAGCCGGTACTTCCAGCCCCGAGCCCTCCCTCCGCCTCTCCTCTCCTTGTTTGTACAAAGCCTCCCGCGATTCCCGAGCGGAGCCTGCTCATCCCTGCCAGCGGATAAAGAGCGGCGGAGCCGTGAGCCCCACGGCCCCTCCATGGCCCGAGTCACTCCCCGGGCCACGCACACCCCAGGCCGGCAGGAAAAGCTCAAAGCAGAGCTGGAGCTGCTCCTGGAGCAGCTTTTGTGCCCCTCTGCTGCCTCCAATCCCGCCAGATTCCGAGCGCACTCACCCCTCTCCATCCCAGCGGGATTTTGGGAGGATCCCGCGCTGCTGTGAGTGCTTTATCTGCACCAAATACACCCAAAAATGCCTCTCCAGGCCGTGCCACAGGACAGGAGCAACCAGCTCCACAACAGAGCAATGCAGCGGTCCAGGAGGACAAGGGGAAAAATGACATAAAATGCCAGGATCCACTTGAGATCCCTGGAGGCAGGAGAGGATTACCTGGGTAACTGGGAAGTAGCTCGAGACCCTCGCTGGCAGTGTCATGCAATTTTAATTATCATAAGTGGTCCAGATCTCCATGGATGGAAAAAGTTATTATTGTTATTATTCCCTCCGAACGTGAGAGGTTTTAGTTAAACACACATCCATGGCCATTAATCACGCCACGTTGAAGATGGAGCCAAAGTAATTAGCCAGGAGTTAGACTGCAGGGATCACCTTAAAATAAAGAATAATGCAGTTGCCTCCCTGTAGCCCTTCAGAGAATCAAAGAATCCTGGAATGGTTTGGGTTGGAGGGACCTTAAAGCTCATCCAGTTCCATCCCTCCGTGGGCAGGGACAGCTCCCACTGTCCCAGGGTGCTCCAACCTGGCCTTGGACACTCCCAGGGATCCACGGGCAGCCACAGCTTCTCTGGGAAAGCCATTCCAGGGCCTCCCCACCCTCACAGGTTGGAATTCCTTCCCAATATCCCATCCAACCCTGCCCTGTGGCAGTTTGAATCCATTCCCCTTGCCCTGGCACTCCATCCCTTGGAAATCGTCTCTCTCCATCTCCTCCCTTTGTACATTTTACTGTTTCCTGGATGCCAAACTCGAGGTGTGCTGGGAATAGAGACCTTTGGGATCCTGGAATCCATCCTCCCTGCATCCTGGAAGGGGATTTTAGGTGGATGCTGCTGATCCCAGTCCCTGAGGTGCAGCAGAGGTGGTTGGGTGTCAGTGGGAGCGAGCGGCGGCTGCGTCCCTGCGCCGCTGGGGAAGCGGGGCCAGATGAAAGGCAGACGAGCTGTGAGCTGTTATTATTCTGTCTAATAGAGTTTAAAATGTGAGCCCTCCTTTCTGGAGAGTGCAGCACAATCAAAACCACATTTCTGCTCCATGTGGGCACTTTTCCTGCGCTGACTTGTTTCCAAAACAGATGTGAATTCTTCGCGAGGGCTCCCGCCCCTCTCCTTGAAGAGGAGAAAATGTCATCTCTGCTGATGTGTGCAAACCCAAAAGGCCCACAGGAACTCAGAAATGACATTTCCAAGTAGGTCAGGGGATTGTGTGGCCCAGTGTCCCACCCCAAACCTCAGCTGTTCCCACAAGTTTCCAAAATGGGTACAAAGAGGTCTCATAAGGAGGGAGAATGGGATAATTCATCCAGCTGGTGGCCCAGGCTCAGCCTGGTGCTGGTGCATGCCCCGAGGCACACCCAGAGCTTGTCATTCTCTCTACTGCAGCTTCAGAAGTTTTGGGGGTTTTGGCGATGCTTTCTAAACTTCTTAACCCTGACCTCAAAACCCCAAAGTTTCTGGAAACTGCAAATCCCTGGGATTCCCTGCAGATCTACCTGTCACTTCCCAGAGTCTGGAGAGCACCCATCGTGCCCCAGAACACTCGGATTTGGCTAAAGAGGCTCCCAGCAGGGTGTGGGGCCCAAATCCTGCCTTGGGACATCTCCTATGGTGCCCATGAACGGCTTCAAAGCATCCGTGGAGCATCCCCAGACCTTCCTGGGGTTTCTGTGCACAAAGGTGCTGGAATTGGGCAGGTGAGAAGCCGGGGGGATCCACCTGGGACTGCCCAGCTCTTTCCCTCCACCCTCGGAGCAGCCTGGGAGCGCCGGGTGCTCCCTGTGGGGCAGCCAAAACCTCCCTCACACCATCTCCGGAGAGCCGGCGAGGCTTTTCCGTGAGGAAACGCCGAGGTCCCCTCCCAGGGATTCCCTCCTCCCAGCCTGGCGGGTACAGGAGAGGTGAGGGCCGGGCAGGGACAGCAGGCCCAGAGCTGTGTTTATCCATGGAGTTCCTTCCACAGATCCAATCCCCGGACAGGGAGAGCGCCTGGGATGCCTCAGGGAGGCAGAGCGATATTAAACTCATTAAATTTCCCAGGATTGGGGTATCCCAAGGGCCGAGCAGCTTGGAGGCAGCAGCGGGGCATGGAGATGCCAAACCCCAGGTGAAAGATCCCACTGCCCCTCAATCCCACAGGGATTTGGGGTATTCCCTAAGGAATGAGCCCCTCTATCCCACAGGGATTTGGGGTATTCCCTAAGGAATGAACCCCTCTGTCCGCAGGGATTTGGGGTATTCTGTAAGGAACAAGCCCCTCTGTCCACAGGGATTTGGGGTCTCCCTAAGGAACAGATCCCCTCTATTCCACAGGGATTTGGGCTCTCCCTAAGGAACAGATCCCCTCTATTCCACAGGGATTTGGGGTCTCCCTAAGGAAGGGATGAAGACACAGGGGTGGAACACCCAGGAGGGGACCAGGGGACAGCCAAGCCCCTCTGGGGCAGGAAGGGCCTGGCTGGGGCAGCTCTGAGGGGCTGCACCTTGCACGGCCGGGCTGCTCCTGCCCCTGCTCCGGCCGCCTTCCCGGCGCTCCCAGCCCGGCGCTCGCTGGCGTCCGGCCCGGCCACCGGCCCCGGCTCCCAGCGCCGCACTCCTGTTTACAGAAATGGGAATTTGCATGATGAAAATAACCTGGGACGGATTTTGATTTTTACTGCCCTTGGCAGAAGGCTCGGAAAAAACCGGTGCATAGTCAATTACTGGAATTTTTAAACACAAATAATATTTTATGTGATCAGCAGGCTGGCCCGGGGCCTGGGCACCGCGCTCCAACGGCAATCCTGAAAGGAACAAGCCATCAATTGTGCTCCTGCACAGGAGCCCGTGGGCAGGTGCAGCCTGTGTTGACCTTAGCACACGCAGCCCCGCGCTCGCTTAACCCGTGAGGGCTGGGCCGGGATTTGCCAGGCTCAGACTTGGCTCCGGCTGGAAATTTCTCCTCTCCCTCCCTTTTTTTCCGCCAGACACCGCAGAGGCATCGCTGGACGCGGAGAGGGGGATGGATGCGCGAGGCTCCGCCGCTCCTCCCTGCACGGAGCGAGGCAGAGCCCATCCCTCGGCTGGGCCCGTCCCTGTGGAAATTCCCGAAGCTGGCGCCGGCAGGGAAGGGGTTAAGCAAGGCAGGGGCCCCTCGCTGTTCCCCCCAATCCCCCCCAATCCTGGCAGGCTCCCCAAACCAACAGCGCTGGGACCTCGTTCCCAGAAACGCGCGGGCCGGGCGGGCGCGTTCCGGGAAGGGCCTGCACGAGCCAGCAGGGCCCGAGCGCGGCGCAGGAGCCGCCCTGGCAGCCGCGGCCCCTCCGGGACGCCTTCCTGGGATCCAGGGAATTGGGGAATTACACTCCCCACGCTCTCGGGCAGCTGGGGCCAGGCCCAGCACCAGCACGGCCCAGAGCTGTGTTTATCCACGGGGCCGCTTCCATGGATCCGATCCCCGGACAGGGAGAGCGACTGGGATGACTCGGGGAGGCAGAGCGATATTAATTCGTGGATTTATCACTGATACTTTTTATTTTAAAGCAGCGGGCAGTGGAAGGGCTTTAAATTTCCAGGATTGCTGCCCGTTTCCTCCTTCTCTGCATGGTCTGTGGGGTGAATTCAGCGTTTCTGCTTCCTGCAGCTCCATGGTGGAACTGCCCCAGGGCCGTGGCAGAGCCGCTGGCAGAGGGGCAAACCCCTGGCACAGACCCCACTCCTGCCCTCAAACAGCTCCAGACAGCCCCAGCGAGGAATAGGATGAGGATGTGGGTGAGGATGAGGATGAGGACGAGGAGAAGTGCCCGCCTGCCCTGCTCTGAAATTGGCTGGAAGGAAAAGAAAAAAAAAGGAAAAAAAAAAAAAAAGTGCTGCTGTTGTTGTTGTTCCAGAGCCAAGGGGAAGAAAAATTCCTTCCCAGTTTAAGGATCTCTAACACCTGGGTAGGGTTTCACTTCTCTCAGCTGCCTGTTGCAGGCTTTGAGAGCTACTTCCTAATAACTCCGGGCCGCATCCAAAGCTCACTAAGTCAGCCGGATTCTTTCCATCCATCCAAGGCTGATCAGACTTTCTTGGATGATTGGGAATCATTTGACACCCCGAGTGTGCCCAGGGGAGCGCGAGGCTGTTTTCAAGTGGCTCCTTGAATGACTTTTTCATGTGCGCTGAGCTGGGGCACAAATTGGCCGCGGGGAAGCTCCCGGTGCGTTTCCATGTGCCTCTCCCAGCTGGAGGCTCACACGCTGCTCCTGCCGGGCCTGCTGGAATCCCTGCCAGAATTCCTGCCCTCGGGAAGCCTCTGCCAGCAGAGCACGAGGAAGAGGAGGAGGAGGAAGCTCTCTGCATGCCAGGCCGGCCGTGCACGTGCCCCTCTGCCCAGCCTGCTGTCCCGGGCTCGGGTGATGGTGGCTGAGACTGGGGCAGCGGTGGCTCTGCGGGATGGGGACAGGGTGACACAGCTGGATGCTCCCCCCGAGCCAGTGCCACCCCTGGGGCACTCAGGCCGTGCCAACCCTGAGCTCTCTGCAGCTTCCCCCACCCACCCACGCCCGCCCCATCCAAGTGCCGCCGTTCCTGGAGGCTCCCTGGATGGGATCCCTCTTGCAGGAGCCGGGAAGCGCTGCAGGAAGGGCTGCATGACCCCCCCGGCCTGGCTGGAACTGTTCCTCGCTGTCCCTCCACCAGATTGTTCCGCCTGGTTGCTCCGTGCTGCCGAGCAGATGCTGCAGTGCCCCCAGCCAGGGCTGCATCTCATTAGGGGAAGAAATGAACCCTTTCAGCAGTGGTCACAAGCTGGAAAAGCTTTGGGATCTGTCCAGAGCCTGGTGGTGGTCAGCGAGGGCCGGCTCTCCACCCATCAAAGAGGCTTTGGCTCCCCGAACTGCAGCACAAGGAGGGCTTTGAGGGAGAGCGGCTTCAGGCTGGGTTGGGAAAAACAGCTGGGAAGGGAGAAGGCTGGGACAGGTCACGACCAGGCCTCGGCCACCCCAAGAGCCCCGGCAAAAGTGAGTGGGCTCCTTCCCCTGCAGTGTCCCAGCCTTGCTGGAGTGTCCCCAGCACGAGGGAGGTGACAAATCCGTGTGTTGGCGGATGAAGCCACGAGCAGTTAAACCCATGATGATTTATGCCCTCAGTACCTTGGGCATGCAAGGCTTTGGGTCCTGGTCACCAAACACTGGGGGATTTGTCACCTGCAGCAGCTGGGCTTGGCATGGGGACATCTGTCTGTGCTGTGTGTGACAGGACTGTCACTGCACCCACGGGACTGTCCCTGCACCCATGGTTCTGTCACTGCACCCATGGGAATGTCACTGCACCCATGGGAATGTCACTGCAGCCACGGGACTGTCACTGCACCCGTGGTTCTGTCACTGCACCCATGGGAATGTCCCTGCACCCACGGGACTGTCCCTGCACCCGTGGTTCTGTCACTGCACCCGTGGTTCTGTCACTGCACCCATGGTTCTGTCACTGCACCCTGCAATGCTGTGCCCTGCTGCCCGCCGCAGCCCTGCCAGCGCAGGCAGCGAGCTGCCACCTCTGCGGGCACCCTGCCCCCCGTGTGTGTCCCCCGCGTGTCCCCGAGGGGCTGTGACCCCCACGTGTCCCCACGGCAGCAGGCAGAGCACCCGCAGCCCCCGAACCCGGCATTCCCGGCGCGGCGCAGCCGCGGGGTTAAGTAAATATCTGCTGCGAGCTGAGGAAATGAGTCAAGAAACATCGCGGGAGAAGAAACGCAGATCTCCGGAGAGACAAACTCCGTGCACAGCCTGTCCTCGGCGCGTTCCCGGCTTCCCTCCTCCCGGCCCAGCCCCTCCACCTGGAAGGGACACGCAGAAGGGAACAAACCCCGGGCAGCCCCAGGCGGGAGCTCCCTCTGCACCCGCCTGAGCCCCGCCTGCCCCGCGCATCCCCCCCGCTCCATCCTCCGGGCGCAAGGAAGGGGCTGCGCCTCTTCCCTGGATCGCGCTTTCATCTGGAGCGTGTTCCGGCACGAGGAGTTCCCCGCTTCACCTGGGGAAATCCCGGAGCTGGGAGAACGTGCCCAGGTGATGCCAACCCCCCCCGAGCGCCCTGGCAGCCCGAGGGGAGGCTGCGAGCCCCGCTTGAGTGGCATCCGGAGGCGGCGGCTCCGGGAAAAAAAAAACAGGCTGAGAATAAAACAAAACCGGCAATCACGCCTGATGGGAGAGGAATTGGATTCTGGCCTCCCCTCTGGTTCCCCCCTCCTCCCCCAGCCTGCTGCGGGCTGAATGCAGCTGGCTTCGTTTGGCTAATTGGCTCTGTCAATCAAGTGTCAGTCAGGGGCTCACGCGGCTCCTGCCCGGGTGAGGGGAGCTGGAATCCGAGGGTTGGGAAAGCAGAGGTGACCGGAGCTTCCGAGGGGGCTGAGGGAGCTGTGAGACCCCACGAGGTGTGGGGGAAGCGGAGCTGGAGCTGGTCTCGACCTCTGTTCTGCTGCTTGATCCCAGGGAATCGGGTGCCTCAGTTTCCCTAAAGGGGCCGAGGTGACCAGAGGGACCCCAGGGGAGCACAGCTGGTGGAAAACCCAGAAATCCAGGGCTGGAAATCCCATGTTTGCCCAGCCACAAGGCTCATTCTTTGTCCCATGCCAGGTCCTGGGGTCACAGCAACAGGCACTTGGAAATTAGGGACCGGACAAGAAGGCAAGTCCGTGTTTCTCCTCTAGGCGAGCGCGCAAAGGGTTAATCCGAGGCAGCCTTTTGGGAGGAGATGGCAAAGGCTGGCAGAGATCCCCTTTTGTGCCACGGGAAGGAAGAGGTTAAGGCGGAGGTGCCACCTGGGGGGCAGGGACAGGTCTGAGGATGCTCTGGCAGTTCCTTCACTCTGTGAAGAGCTTTTCCTTCCTGTCCCCAGCAGCACCTCCGTGCTGCTCCCTTCACCCCGACACACAAAAAAGGAAGGGAAAAAGAGAGAAAAGAAGAAAGGAGGGATTCTGGAGCCGCCTTTCAGCGCGGGCTGAGGGCTCGGGCAGCAGAGCCGGGAGGGGACAGATGCTGCTGCTCTGTTTGCCCGAAAACAAAGGAGCAGAGGATTACACTCGGATTCCCAGTTTGTTTATGGAGAGATCAAACCCGCTGCAATTTCCTTGTCTGGCTCGCAAGTGGCAAAAGCCTCTCGGGGTGAGGGGATGCAGCCCCTCGCTGCCAGGTGGGCACCTGCCTGGGCAGCCTGGCACTGCCTCTGGCCACCCCCAGGACCGATGGCACGATGGGCACTGCTTTTTGTCGGCGCTTTGTTTTCTCCCTCTTATCCAGGAGGGGAAACTGAGGCAGGGAGGGATTTGACACATAAATCCCCAGCAGTGGATGGGGAAGGGACACGGGAGGGGGGATGCAGGGAGCGGGCAGGGATGCGGGGAGCTGCTGAACGCGGGGTTCACTTCTTGATGCTGGGAATTGAGGACGGGCTGAGGCTGCTGTGAAGGGAAGCGTGATGACAACACCACATTTACGGGTCCAAACCTGCCCCAAATCCCTGGATTCTGCGAACCACCAACTCCAGCCAAACTCACTGGGGGTGACGAAGGAGTTAAAATCTCTGGGCCCAGCAGTTTCCAGCCTGTGGCTTCTTTCCCCCCCACCCCCCCTTCTCCCATCCCGGTTTACAAAAACCCCACATTATCAAAAACCTGCCTGGAATCCTCTCAGCCAGTGACACAGAAAATTCACATTACGGAGGCTGCCAGGGCGACAACAAACAGCAACAGTAAATACAGCTGCCGGGAGCTGCCCTGCCCCGGGGACCGTCACGCTCCGCCACCGCCCGCTGCCACCGCGCCTCCGGGGGACACTCCGCTTTCTTGTCCTGCTCCTGCCGGCCCCGCTCGGGCACCCGCAGCTCCCGGACGTGTCCTTTGGAGGAGTCACGGAGCGCTTTTGAAGCGCCTCACCTCGCTGCTTTTCCCTTTCATCCCTCTCTTTCCCTCTCCCCAGGGTTGTTTTTCCTCTCCTGAGCGGTGCGAGCCTGTGCAGACCTCGCCCTCCCCAAGCAGCCCCGGGATCCTCAGGGATTTTCACCCACTGGGATGGGCACGGAGTGGTGCCCAGGGCGCGGAGCAGGTCCCGGGCGAGGCTCTGGGCAGGATCCTGGTGGATGTGCTCACAGGGAATCTCCGTCCCCTCTCCCAGGAAAAGCTCAGCCAATTCCCTGCCCCAGCCTGAGGCTGCATCTCCCCCCCTCTCCCTTCCTCTTCCCCCATTTTGCACATTCCCCATTTCCTTCGCCCTCAGCTCCTCACACACCTGCCAGGCTCACATGAGCAACAGGTAACGAGGCCTCACGCCGGGAATGCTGAAGGAGGTGTATTTTTGCCAGGATCGCTTTTTTCCACGTCATCTGCGGAGCTGGTGTTTATTTGAAGTCTGTGGCCGGGTGGAATTTGTTTCCCAGCAGTTCCTGTCCTTAATCTCTGCTTTTTTTCGCCTCTTATGCTTTCTTTCCTCTCCTCCCACCCCGTTTACGAAGTTGATTTTGTCCTCGGGGTCACCGAGGCGGCTGCAGGAGGGATCACTGTGGGACTGGGAGGGAACTGGAAAAGACCCCGGGAGAGAGGGAAGAGCTGAGCAGGGACAGTGGCTCCAGAGGAGGATCCCTGGCAGGTCCCAGCTGGGATCCTGCTGCTCCCCAGCCCAGAAGATTGTTGGGATGGAGGGGCTGCCTTAATTGTTTGTCTTTTCCATGGGAATGATCCTCATTCCACTTAAAATCAGCACCACAAAACCCACCGTGAAATCAAAGCAATGAACAGAGGTGGAGTTCAAAGCCGCTCATGGAAAAGATGGGAACTCTTCCTCTTGGCTTAGCAGGAGGGCACGGAGCGAGCCTGGACATCCCAGGAACAACCGACCACCCGCACGGGTGATTTTACACCAAACCATTAATTACTGCCGAGTTATCCAACCGGGAATCCCAACAGGGAATCCCAGCAGGGCACACAGCGGAATTCCCAGTGAACCACCCGTGTCACGGCAGCCCCCGGAAAATCCGGGACAGCCCCTCCGAGCCCCACCGGCTCCACCGGGACACCCCAGGTGCCACCAAGGTGGCAGCAGGGACGTGGCGTGGCGGGGACAGAGAGTTCGGAGTCTCCCACCTCCCACCTCGGGCTCCTGGCACGGCACATCCGCCTCCCAGCGCATCAAAGCAGGGAAAAGAAATGAAGATGGAGAGGATGCAGACACCCGGCCGCCTGAGGGGTTTGGGAGGTGAGATTTATGAGGCTCTGTCTTGCAGAAGCTTCCAGGGAAGGGGAAAAAAAAAAAAAAGAAAAAGAAGGAAAAAAAACCTCCTCCTTTAGGTGGCTGGAAATCCGTGTTGCTGCCGAGAGCAGGGATCTGATCCTGCCAGGCTGCACTCGGGAGGGTCTCCTCTCCCAGGATGTGGCAGAGACCTTGGGAAGGGGCTGCTTTTGCTGCTCCAAGCGGCTCAGGGCCGTGTTCCAGGAGAAAAAAGGATTTTCCTGGGGAAATCTCCCACTCTCCTGCCTTGGGATGCTCTGAGGGGACAACCCCGGGGTCACACGGGGACAGCCCTCCCGAGAGGGGACCTGCTGAATGTCCCCAGGGTGCTCTGTGCCCCCCTGCCCTCGAGGGTTTGGGTGGCAGCAATCCGTGCTGGGAGCTGAGGGCAGGGAGGGAGGAAGGCCTCGGGATGCCGGGGAGGTGAGGGCAGGGCTGAGTGTCCTGCTCATTCCCTGGGAGTCCCAAATCATTCCCTGGGAGTCCCAACTCATTCCCTGGGAGTCCCAACTCATTCCCTGGGAGTCCCAGCATTACCAAATCATTCCCTGGGAGTCCCAACTCATTCCCCGGGAGTCCCAGCGTTCCCAAATCATTCCCTGGGAGTCCC
>VZRO01007060.1:36428-62315 GCA_013397915.1 Daphoenositta chrysoptera | reverse complement strand
CCACTCCCTGCCCCCATCCCACCAGCCCCTGCAGCCATCCCACCGATCCCTGCACCCATCCCACTGATCCCTGCACCCATCCCACTGATCCCTGCACCCATCCCACTGATCCTTGCACCCATCCCACAGATCCCTGCACCCATCCCACTGATCCCTGCACCCATCCCACTGATCCCTGCACCAATTCCTGCACCCATCCCACCGATCCCTGCATCCCACATCCATCCCACCACATTCCCGAGTGCCCAGGGCTTGGATCTGCCTCTCCCCGAGGTCATGGCTCTATTTAAGTGATTTAGGTGGGGCCTGGAGGTCAGACCCAGCTCAGGGGTGCTGCGGGTCCCCATCCCTCACTGTCCCCTCCACAGCAGCTCAGCCAGGGGATTTGTGCTCTCCCTGCCAAACTTCTCCCCCTGGCACAAATCAGCTTCCAGAGCCACTTCCAGCAGCTCCTCTGGGGTTATGCAGCCCCAGGCTGTGCCCTGCAGGACACCTGGACAGAGCCCTCACTTCCAGTCCTGCTCCTGACCCCACACCTGCAGCTCCAGCAGAGCAGCCACAGCTCCGGGATGAAAGAGGAGGAATTTCTGGCAGCAAGGGAGGACTCGGGATTTGGTAGAAGAAAATCGGGAATGTGCGAGAGGGGTTTTGTCAGCTGCTCTTGGAGTTTCCTGTTGAAACTGAGAATGGAGCGAGAGAACAGGCCCTGAGTGTATTTTGGCAATTTTTTGGTGAAGTAAAACAAAGCTGACAGAAAGATCTGGACTTCTGTGGAGAAGCAGAGTTCACCTGCAGGCCTTATTCTGCTCATTCCCCGAGCGATTCCCGAGGAGCTGGAAAAAAAACAAAGAAAACAAAACCACGGAAATTGAAAGAAATGATCCCCAGAATCACAGGGATGGAGTTTAAGAAAGCTCACAGAGGAAAGGGATGCAAAATTCCTCGCTGCAAAGGGATAAAGCAATCTCGAAGTAATGGAGATTAGGAAGAACTTCTCCCAAAGGACTGGTTATCCCATAAATTAATGGGATCAGTGGTGTCACAGCCTTCAGCCACAGGGTCCTGAGTCATTGCCTTAAGTGCTACGAGGGCACGAGCACCCGGTCCTGGAGCAGCTGGGGCTGGGCACTCCTGGAGATTGCAGAAGGATCCCGTTATCCCATTATTCTGTGACAGAAATCCACGTATCCTGATTTACACCTTCCTCAGAGATCACTGCTTTTTTAACATTAAACTTCCCGATTTTATTCAATTTTCACGACACCAAGGAAACAATTATCCAATGAATTTGTTGTTGTTGGAGCTCTGGCTGTGCTTATTGCTCCACAGCAGCAGCTTTGCAGTGAGGCTTGATATTAATAAATAACAGCCAGGAATTAACAATGATTCCTTAATTAAGGATGGGATCTCCATTCCGGGGCCTTTCCCTGCCTCACACCATTCCTGGGCAGGGTTACAGCTCCCGTGTGCTGAGGAGAAATTGCTGCCAAGCTTCCCAGGGGTGTGGAAGTGTTTAACTCCCATTGGGAATGCCGATGGCTCCAAGGCCCAAACCTGGGGTGGATTTGGGAATACAACATTTCCTCAGGATTTCACCCTGAGATCCCTTCTCCCCTATCCCAGCACCTCAAAACCCTTTAAAACCCTCGAAAATAAACCTAATGAAGAGAAGGGGTTGTTGCTGCTTCTCCAAGGGGCTCCACGGCAAAGGGACACGAGGGAACACCACAAGATCCCAATAAATTTTGCTGGAAGCGCTGAAACCCCGGCGCCTGCTCCTCATTCCTTGACCTCCAGGACCATCCCTGCTCTCTCAACAAATGGGAATGGAAAGGCTGTGACAGATTGACCAGCAGAGCTTCCTGGAGGTGTTTCCCACAGATTGCTGCCGGGCCCTACAATGGGAACCGATAAATATCCCAGTGGGAAATACACGGCACCTCATCTCCCGCTTGTGCCGCCGGGCAGAGCCGGGGATAAATTTTAAAAAGCCTTTTTTTTCCTCCTAGGGGATAAATCCTTCAGGCCCAATCCTCTGGTGGGAAGCAGAGAACGAGCAGCAAACCCCCGTGACCCCGCCTGGAGCCGCGGAGTCAACAAGTGGTCAAGCAGAGGTCAAGGGGCCGAAATGGGGCCAAAAAGGGCATTTTCTGCCAGGCCCATCTGCTGGCAAGCAGCCAGGCAGCACCCCAAAGGTGCAGCACGGCTCCGGCTCCAGGCCTCGGCTGTTTCTTCCCCCAGACAGTAGCAATTATCATAATCAAGCAGTTGACTCCAATTACGCCTTCCTCTCCTCGCAGCCAGGGGATGGACACAGCCCAGGGAAAGTTCGCAGCCGTGTCGCCTTTGCATATCTTAATCTAAAATGACAGGGTGTGACACGGGGGGCCGGTGACCCTGCCAGCCTTCAGCTGTTCGTGTGGCAACAATTTCCAGCCCCAAATTACTCCCAGGCAGGGCTTGATTGGAGGTTCAAGGCAGCAGGAGAGAGAAGCCATTTAGGGGACTGAAACATTCTTCACAGCCCTATTTAAATACAATTTACATTCCAGGCTCTGCTGTTGGTGCATTGTTAATTGCACCTTGTACCTCAGTTTATTTTGTACTTGAAGGGGGTTTTGCTTTGCTGTTGTTTTTCAAAGGCCTCCTTTGCCTGCTTTTTTCTCTTTTCCTAAGGGGCTGTTCTCAGAATACAGTTCCAGTTCCTGGAAGGGAAAATAGATTAGTGGATTTAAAGGCCAGAAGGGACAAACAGATCATCTCGGTGACCTCCTGCAGAAGACAGGCCAGGACATTTTGCTCAGTAATTCCTTTGTCTCCCTTTGTCCAGACTTAACCCAATCCCCTGAAGTGACCAAAACGCCCCTTCCAGAAAGGCTGGCTCCATCCAAAATCATGGAATCACGGGAATCTCCAGGTCCTGGGGCTGCTCTTCCAGTGCAGCATCACCTGGAGCAGTCACAGGGGGAGGTCTGGGCAGTCCTGGGCTGCAGGGACAGCAGGGACAGCCTGGTTTGACGGTGGCATCTCAGAGCTTCAGCTGAAATCAGGTCCCTGCTGTGCTTGGTGCTGGGGAGAGAGGACAGAGCCAGCCAGGAATGTCACCAGCACCAAGGGACAGGGCAGGCAGGACAAAGCCAACCGTGGAGACCAAGAGAAGCCTCATTTTCCAGCATTTCTTTAGCACTGCTGTGGTTGTTGCCTCACCTGAGGTTAATTTAATCCGAGTATGGACAGAAAATCCAACACAGCTGAATTTTGGGGGTGCAGACGTTTCTCTCTTCTCAGAACTGACCAAAGGCTGAATTCCAACCTGGTCCTAACAAAGCAAAAAGTCTTCCAAAATCCCTTTTCCTCAGCCATGCAGAAAGGGTGACTGGAGAGACGGAAAATGGATTTTGAGTTTCCCAACGTGGGTGGAATTTCAAACCTCAGCTCTGCTTGCAAAAAAAAACCCAAAAACCAAACAAAACATCTGCTGGGGAGCAGAGGGGTGAAACACTGCAGAACTGCCCACTCCTCTTCTTCCAACTTGTTCTGCTCTTGGGTTGGAAAAGCCAAAATATCTCCAAGTGCTTGGGATTATTTGTGACCGTGGGCTTCCCACCAGGCTGAGAGCCAACTTGGGATCCTGGCAGCTGGAGCTGGGACCCAGGAATTCTTGCTTTAGGAATGCTCTGGGGGGTTCAACATCGTTTTACAAGTGGGATTGTTCTATCTGCAGAAGAGAAGCTTCAGGGTGACCTGGTTGTGGCCTTCCAGTGCCTGAGGGAGCCGACAGGAAAGATGGAGAGGGAATATTTACAAAGGCCTGGAGTGCCAGGACAAGGGGGAACGGCTTCAAACTGCCAGAGGGCAGGGATAGATGGGATATTGGGAAGAAATCCTTCCCTGTGAGTGTGGGGAGGCCCTGGCACAGGGAGTTGTGGCTGTCCCATCCCTGGAAGCGTCCAAGGCCAGGTTGGATGGGGCTTGGAGCAACCTGGGATGGTGGAAGGTGTCCCCATGGCAGGGGCCTGGAATGAGATGAGCTTTAAGGTCTCCTCCTGATCCTGAGTGCCATTCCAGTGGCAGCCAGGAGGAAGGCAGAGACCTTTCCCACTGAAATTCCTGCCCCCAGGACAGGTCTGATTCTGCCCCAGTGACACCCAGCAGCGCTGCCAGGCCGGAGCTATTTTGGCATTCCTTTCTTTGAGCCCCATCTGCTGGAGTCCCACGATTTCGTGACACATTTGATCTTTCCCGCATTTGTTCCTACTTAAAAAAGCCCCCTCTGAGCCTTTGCAGCCAAGGGCAGAAGCCATAAACCCCAAGAAATAAAGTAAAACGGTCAAACTGAGGAATTTCGGGACAGTCCCGCGATTCCACAGCTTCTGAGTGCCGGTGCCTGGGAATCCCTGGTGCTGCCACTGCTGAAAGGAACCTCCTGGGCCTGGTTCTCATTTCCACGGAGCCCCTTTGAGCGCTCTGGCCACGCCAGGAGCTGCTGCGACATAAAAAGGTGTCGGTGTAAATGACAACTAAGCCCACTTGACCCCAGCCAGCCTCCTCCTAATTTACTCCGGCTCTGGGGAGGTCTGGCTCAGACACCAGCTCGGCAAAACTTGACGGAGAGACAGACAAATGTACTCCCCAACCTGCTGCTGCTCCAGAGGCCTCGGAGCCAATTATCCCAGTGATCTCACTCTTCCCTTCCTTCTCCTCTCTCCCCCTTTTCCCATCACGTGCTCGCTCCCAGCACACGCATGTCCTCCTGCAAGGGGAAAAAAAGCAGCGCCGTGGAGGAATGTGGAGGGTTTGGGAGCCCCCTGAGAGCAGGTAGATCCATCTGAGCAGCGCCTGCCTCCTCCGAGGCGGGAGGAGATCGGTTTACATAAGTGCTTTGCCATATGAAGGAATAATTCAGCGGTATTAATAGAGGTTAAAGTTTCCCAGGAATCCCAAACAGGCCCCGCAGACACAGGTGGGTTCTTTCACTCGCAGGGATGGGGGGGGTCACACAACTCCTGCGGGTGGTGGGGCTCTGCCCTGGGCTGGGGGTGCCCACGGGTGGGTCGCTGGCACAGGGGTGAGCCAAGAAGTGACACCAGAACCTCCACAGGGCTGCTGGGGGGACAGGAACGGCCAGGCAGGGTGTTGGGTGTGCACAGAATCGTGGAAGGGGTTGGTGGGAAGGGAGCTGCATCATCCCATCCCATAGGGACAGCTCCCACTACCCCGGGGTGCTCCCAGCCCCGTCCAGCCGGGCCTCGGCCACTTCCAGGGATGGCAATCTCAGGGCCTCACCACCCCCACGGGGAGGAATTTCTTCCTTATAGCTGATCTAAACCTGCTCTCCTTCTTGTTCGGGAGGTCGGAGCTGAGTTCCAGGTCAAACTTGGGATGAGGGAAGGATCAGCGTGCGGGACACTGAGGGACACACACGGGGTGAGGCCCACAGTCCCACTGAACCCCAGAATCTCTGAGGCTGGAAAAGCCCCCCAGGACCATCCAGTCCAAGCTGTGCCCCATCCCCACTGTCACCAGCCCTGAGCACTGAGTGTGACATTCAGTGTTTCCTTGGACACCCCCAGGGACGGGCACTCCAAACCTCCCTGGGCAGCCCACTCCATTATCTGACCACCCTTTCCATGAGGAAATTCTTGTGGATTTATCCCGGCTGGAGCACACCCCAAACGAGATCAGCGATGTGTGGGGTGAGCTGTGCCAGTGCCACACTGGGAAATTCGCTTTTCCCGAGCTCAGGTGCCCCAGGCCAACCTGAAACCACCTCCTGCTTTGGCACAAAGGCCCAGCTGGTGCCCAGCCGTGATCCAGCTCCTGGAGAGGCGGCTCCATCCCAGCTAAGAGGATAAACCAGCACGGAGCACGGAGAGGGGGGTACCAGAAGAGCCTGGCGAGCCCAAATCCCCCTTTGTTTGGATTAGGATCCAGGATAATGTTGCTGATTCTCCAACACGGAGCTTTTCACAGCCCGGCGAGTTTTACACCACCCCAAAAATAATCATCTCTCCAATCTCCAGTGATTACTGAGCTTTCACCCTGTAAACACACACGGGACCAAGCTCCAGCCCACCCTACCTGGGCTGTGCTGCCTTGCACGGATTTGGGATTTGGCCCAGAGCCTTGGGATCACAGCCCTGCCCGGAACATGTGGCGGCTGCTCTGCCCCAAAAGGGACTAACAAAGAAATAAGAATATTTGTTAATTTTTTTCTTTCCACTGCAAAGCAGTTAAACCTCCTAAGACACTTTTTCCAGACATCTAAATCCTTTAAAAATATTCTCTAGACTCCATAAAACTTACATTTTCCCTGGGTTCTCCCGTGAGTTATTAAAAAGCTGAAGTCCCTACCTTAAGAGCTTAGAGCTTGGTCATGAGCAGAAAACCAACAACGTGGAGTGGCACCTCCTTGTGCATTCAGAGACACGGCCCAGACGTGGTGGGGAAGAGCAGGGGATGCAGGGGGGAACAGCCCAGCCTGGGGATTTTTGGGGTATCCAGGCGGAGGCAGAGGGAGGGATGAGTGTTTGGGATCACAGAGGCTCTGATGGATACCCTGGATGGGCACAGCAATGTTTGTAGCTGTTGGAAAACTGTTACTATGTCCTCAGTGTTTGCTCTTTTCTCAACAAACACTTGGCAAAGTTGGAATTTTCATGGTATGTAGTTTGGTTTCTACCAAAATCAAGTTTTATTCCCAGGAGCTCTTGATCCATAGGCCAGAAGAAAGTTTTTGGATGCTGTTGTCCATCCATCTATCCATCACCAGAGCATCTGAGTGCTGCAGTGACAGGACAAGGGGAAATGACTGAAAAACTGAGAGAGGGGAAATTTAAATAGATGGGTGTCCCTGTGAGGGGGGTGAGACCCTGACACAGGTTATCCAAAGAAACTGTGGCCACCCCATCCCTGGAAGTGTCCGGGGCCAGGTTGGGGCAGGGAACAACCTGGGATAGTGGAATATTTCAGGGGGTGGGACTGGAAGAACTTTCAGGCCCCTTCAAAGCCAAACCCTTCAGTGATTCCATAGCAGCTCGACACGGAGGGGCTTCAGGCAGAGACAGCGGAGGGTGGATTTTTCCATCGCTGCTTTCCCAGCCCAGAACTGTGCTCCAACAGGGCCGGAATCAAAGGGATCTAATACCTCCCTGCTTCCCTTAAACATCAGTTTGTCTGGGGCGTGAACTCTGCCGACAGCAGCTCCCGCAAAGCGCTCGGCTCTCGCTTTTCCCCTCTTTTTTCCCCCTTTTTTAAAAGCTTTCCCCTCTCCCTCCCTGCTCTTCCCCGGCTCCCTGCCCGCAGCCTCCCAGAAGCACCGGCGTGTTTTTAACCCAGGCATGAAACAATCCCAGAGCCCCAGATTGTGATGTTTCAGATAACATACGGAGAATGTAAATCCTGTCAGCAAGTGCAACAGCCATAAAAGGCTAAAATGGATTCCTGCGGATTAGAAATAAAGCACAGAAAGGGCCCTGTTCTCTCACTTTCCTCATCCCACAACCTCCTCCGCCCCCCTTTCCTCACTCCCCTTAAAAAAAATTCTCCTGGAAATGCAAGGGGCGGGGTTTTATTTTTTTATTTTTTATTATTTTTTCTTTTTTTCATCAACTTAAAAGAAAAATAAAATACATTCCAGGAAAAGGACTGCTGCTAAGAAAACTCAAACCAGAAAATGCTTAAAGATGTTTTAATGACTTAAACACAGGGCCCGGATTGTGCCTAAAAGTTTCCACATTTAAAAATGAAAAAAAAAAAAGAAAAGAAGAAAAGAAAAGGGGGAAAATTCAATATGAAACGTCCCCCACTACCAATGCTGCTGGATTTCTTGCCTGATTTCTCTCCCAAACCATCGGATTTAAGCCGGGGGTTGTTAAACGAGCTCCGTTTAAGCAAAGTTTACGCTTCTGTTCCAAACCAAAGGCACGACCGAAAAAAAAAACCTCCTAAAAATAATGAAGGCCACGTGAGCGCGGGTCCGAGAGGCTGTTAACAAGCAGCTGACAAGTTTCTGCTGCAGGAATTAGACCTCATTTAGGAGGAGATTAGCAGAAATCTTCCTTCTCATTACGGAGCGAGCCGCACTCACGGGGCCGGGGCCGGGCCACAAAGACCCCCGGCCCGAGCTGGGGTTCAAGGGCTGCTTCAAAGCCCAGGGGCAGCCAGAGGGGTCCCCTCTGAAGCCATCCCATGTAATTTGTCACGACTGTGTTGCCGAGGGCTGATCGGGCGTGAAGGGCTCGATCGGGGTCTCCGAGGGCAGAGCCGGGAGCCGCGGCAGGGGCAGGCCCGGGGCAGGCCCGGGCTGCGGCCGCCGCAGGGCCTTTGGCCCCTGGGTGCCATCGGAGCGGGGCTGGGGAGAGCCCTGTGCTCCAGGGGGGTGTGGGCAGCGGGGAGAGACAAACTGTGCTCAGACAGCCCCGAAAGGGAGAGAGAAACCTGCTCAGACAGCCCCAAAAGGGAGAGAGAAACCTGCTCAAACGGCCCCAAAAATTGAGAAGAAACCCGGCTCAGACAGCCCCGAAAGGGAGAGGGAATCCTGCTCAGACAGCCCCAAAAGGGAGAGAGAAACCCAGCTCAAATGGCCCCAAAATTGAGGGAGAAACCCGGCTCAGACAGCTTCAAAAGGGAGAGAGAAACCTGCTCAAATGGCCCCAAAATTGAGAGAGAAACCTGGCTCAAACGGCCCCAAAAGGGAGAGAGGAACTCTCCTCAAACAGCCCCAAAAGGGAGAGAGAAACCCAGCTCAAGTGGCTCCAAAATGGAGAGGGAAACCTGGCTCAAACAGCCCCAAAAGGGGGAGAGGAAACTCAGCTCAGATGGCTCCAAAAGGGAGAGAGAAACCTGGCTCAAATGGCCTCAAAAGGTAGAGTAAAACTCTGATCAAATGGCCCCAAAAGGGAGAGAGAAACATGGCTCAAAACGGCCTCAAAAAGGAGAGGAAACCCCTGCTAAAACAGCCCTGAGAGTGAGAGACAAAACCTGTTCAAACGGCCCCAAAAGGGAGAGACAAATGCCAGCTCAAACGGCCCCAAAAGGGCGACAAATCCCAGCTCAAACGGCCCCAAAAGGGACACAAATCCCAGCTCAAACAGCCCCAAAAGGGAGAGACAAACCCGGCTCAAACCACCCCGAGACATCCATGGGCAGCTCCACCATCCCAGTGGCAGAGCCTTGGCACAGCTCTGTCCCGGGGAGCAACATCTGGAGTGTCCCGGGCAGAATGAAACCCCAAATCCTTTACAAATAACCAAACAGGCTGAGCTTTGCCTGTGGATGTCCCCCGTTATTGATGGGAATGTGGACACACAGGTACCCACAGGTAGAGCTGGTCCCCAAAACAGCCTGGGAATGTGGGATGGGGAAGTTTTTGGTGTTGCAGAGCAAAAACATCGCTTGGGTGGAACCCAAAAAGGTCCCCGTGTCCTGTCTGGAGCCAAGTCAAGTCAAACTTGATGAACCCAAGGCTCTTCCCACAGCTTTGAGAGGGGGAAAGTCCTTTCCTATAGGGATCCTTGGTGAAAATAAACCCGTGTGGGACCAGGGGACTGATCAAAGCTCAGCTGAGAGCGAGCCCACCACTCCCCACCCCTTCCCACAGCAGGAAGGACCTGCTGAGGCTCAAACCCAAAACAACTCAGCAGCTGCTCTGCCACCCTCTCCATCCAAAAACCTCATTTCTCGTTTCCACTCCCCATTGGGGAGGGCTGGGTGGTTGTGGGGGGTTTTTTATTGTTATTATTGAGAACGTGCAGTCGTGTTTCAAACCCCAGATTTCCATCCAAAAGAGTAGGAGGCCGTAGTCAGACTTCCCAGACCACAAAGACGCAGGGCTCTGTGGTTTTCCAGCCAGTTTCCATTGTGTTCTTCCCAGATGAACTTTTAAAATGTGTGTGTGTTATGTGTCAGTGTGTGCACAAACGTGCGTGGTTTTACCTCTCTTAAAAATTAAAAAAAGAGACTTAAAAAAAAAAAAATGAGTGAGCAAGTGAGGCTTTCAGGAGGTTAATCACCGACCTGCTGCCAAGTTGGATATGTGTGTGGAAGGGGGGAGTCAAGGGTTTTAATCCTAGTTTTTGATAAATAGAAGACATTCTAGTCATAATAAAACGTGTTTTACACTTGAGGGGAGGAATAAGGGGGAGAAAAAAGGAAAGTTTTGGCCAGGCACTGCGAGCTCCTGAGCCCAAACAATGAGGTTCAGAAACATAACTGTAACGCATTAGTAAATTGACAATGAAATTGCAGTTACTTCACTGGCTCTTTATTAAATAAACACAGCCCGAAAGGGACCTGTCTGCCCCGGAGGTATTTGCAGAGGGTTCACGTTACAAACCCAACACCGGCACCGCTCCCCCCCAGAGCAAACACATTCCAGTCAGACCCTGAGGTGGGGCCAGCCTGGCTTTTCCCGCTGTCACTTTTTCCCTTTGGTGTAGATCCCGGTTTTCGCAGCCCCTGGCTGCTCCCGAGGAGTTTCACCCCAGCCACGGCTCCCCTCAGGGTGGGAGAAGGGGTTGGGAACAGGACACTCGTGGAGCAGCCCCGTCCCACACACCTGCCCCTGTCCCTGCCCCGTTCCTACACCTTTGGAAAGGTCTGAACTCCCAGGACTCCTTCCCATCCCACCCCCAGCTCCTGGTGGCAGTTCTGCTGTTCCAGACCCTTCCCACTGAATCCCAACCACAAAATTCCCCCACCCCCTTCAACCAACCACCACGGACCCCTCTGCAGCTACAGCCCCAAGCAGCGACCACCAGCACCTCCCACTCAGCAGCTGCACAAAAAGGGGCTTCCAACAACATCTCCATCGCTGTCCTGCTCTGGATTGATCTCAACATTCCTGACACTGTGCCAAAGCTTTGCCCACAGCCACCCGAGGCCGTGAGTGGAACCGAGGTCACCCACCAGGAACCTCTGGAGACGCAGCTGCGACTCCCCCGCACCTTTCAAACTTACAAACTCCACCTTACAAACCCTTCACCTGCAGCTCTACGCTCCCGTTCCAGCCGAATCCCAGCCCCATTCCGGCAGGGAAGCTGGGGTAATCCATCCCTGCACACACACACACGCCGGAGACAAAAGGAACGACGGCGTGTTCAGCACCTTGCGAGGCCTTGAACGGCTGCCAAGGGCCTTTGGAGAGGGGCCAAGGCAGTCCGTGAGATGTGAGGGATAGGGATTCTCAGCAGCCCATGGGGTCTGGAGCAGGCTGTGCTACTGTTGGAGCCTGGTCACGACACGCTTCCCCCTTGTTCCGAGATGTACCTCCTGTGGAGGCGGCTTTTCCCCGGCAGGAATTCTATCCCTGTCTGCCAGGAGCGGGGAAAAGCCTCTGCTCTTCTTTCCTCCAGCACCAGGACTCAAAGAAGCAGTGGGTTAAGTGTTTTCCTGCTCTGCTGTCATCGAGGGCTTTGTGGGAAAACATCAGACTCCCACTAAGGTAAAATGCAGAGGTGGGAGGAATCCTGTGGAGCAGAGAATTTACCTGTCACTAATTCCGTCCAACCGGTCTCCACCTGGACCTCACATTTCCCCAGCTCGAGGCTCACATTTCCAGACCTTCATGCAGGAGTCTGAAGTGATGGGAAACCACACCAAAATTCCTTTTTCTGGGGTGATTTCTTCAACACTTTCTACACAAACCCGAGCACTGAGGAGCCTCCAGGCCTGTTCCTGCAGGGAGCAGCCAGAGTCAAGGGGATGAAGAGGAAGCAGAGACACAGCCACTGATGGGAATTTAGGTAACATGGAAGAAGAAATTGGCATTTTTTGGCTGTGTCTTCCTGGTACAGAAGTCGGGAGGTGAAAGCTCAGGGCAATAATCTGATGTGGCTTTACAGAGCTTTGATCAAAGAGGGGTGGGGATGCTCTGCACCTACACATGGGTGTAGGGACCACTGGAGAGTGATTATCCGGCCTCCTCCTCTTTGTCCCATCCCCTCAGGTGTCCAACTGCTTTAAAATCCATCAGGATCAAGCTCACACCGAGCGTTTCTGTCACCATCCTGTTTCTCCACACGAGCGAACGGTGGTGTTGGCACATTGAGCCTTTGGAAGGGCTTAGCGAACGGGGAGGCAGCAAATTCGGAGGGATTTTGGGATCTGGATGTCTCTCCCTGAGAGACGATGCTCCAGCTCCCCCAGGGAGCGCCTGGAGCCTGCAGGAGAGGGTGGGAGTGGGCAGGGGGTGAGCCCAGCTGCTCCAGGGGATTCCGTCTGGCCCGAGGCTGAACGCACAATCACAGACACGGCTCCTTCCCTGCCAAAAGCAGCTTTAATTTGGTGACTGAGTGCAAGGGAGAGCTTTCCACAGAGTTCTTTCATTCCTCTAGACCGGTGGAGTTTCAGACTTTTTTTTTTTTTTCCTCCCAACTTGGTGCAGCCTCCAAGTTTCCCTGTGGAAATTCCGTGCTGGGATGGTTTTCCCCGTGAGTTACCTTTTGCAGACTGCTCAGGTGCAGCCCCCTCTTTAAAGGGGTTCTGACCTTTTCCTAACTGGGACAGGGGAGAGTTTCCTAATCCCACTTTAAGAAACTCATATCCACTGTGGATTTGCCCTTTGTGGGCAAGGGATAGGGGAGAGAGACTTGCAAGACAGAATTTCCAGGGAGTTACACTCTTGGAGTCTCCATCTTCTCCCCATCCAGGTGGTTCTGAGCATCCTCTCTCCTCACAGCGCTCTCCCCTTGATTTCACAATGCTCCCACCTTCCCCTTCCCCATTTTCCAAGCCTTCCCTTGCCATCTGGGAAAGAGGGCTCGGAGCCACCCTGCAATGAAACCTTACCCTGCCTCTTTTTCCAGCCTGGCTGACAGAACAAGTCAGCTGTGGGCCTCAGCACCAACTTTAACCAACCCCCCAGTCCAGCAGGTCAGGCCATTTTAGCATCTGTACCTTTTATTTGTAGCAGACTGTTAATAATTAAGTGATGCCTTTCATACAGACATTTACAATAATTTAACCTTGCCCTTGCTGTGTAATTTATTCTTCGCAGAAGCCAATAAAAATAAAGGCCCCATATTTCGTCTCTCTCGCTCCTTCTCTGTCCACATATATAAATATATACACACACATGCAGCCAGGAGAGTGTAATAGGTTTCACATATTGTTCCATAGGTATCATTAGGGTAACAGAGCCAAGTGTCTCAGTTCATATGACTCTTTATAGGTGCCTTATAATCCACATAAAATTGAGTTTATGTTTCCTTTCCATCTGCTGAGTCTAAAACAAGATGAGGAAGGGTTTTCTCACTCTTTTTCTCTGTTTTTTCCTTCTTCATTCCAATCCTCGCTGCACCAAACTGGAAATTTGCCATTGGTGGTAAAGGGGAACCAACAATCCCCAAACTGGGCATCCCTTATTATCCATCTTTAGTGATGTCTTATCTCTGACCATGATGAGCATTAAAGGCTCCAGGAAAAAGGTTGGAGCAAAGACAAATATCAAACCTCCTGCCCAGGGAGGAAAACCCTTCCCAAGTTTGCCATGGAGTCATTTTTCCTGTTTCTAAATCCCCAGAACAGAACCCAGCAGGTAGGTGGAATAGGAGCAAGGGAAGGGACTAAAAACCGAGATTTGTTTCTTCTCCAAAAAAAACAAAAAGAGAGGAAGAAAAAAAGCACAGGGCAGGGGGAAAAAAGAGCCAAAACTCCAACTATTGGCTGCACTTCCGTAGCAAGTTCTAAAGAGGCAGAAAAACAAAAGAAAAATATTTTCCCCCAAAGAAACATTCGTAAAAACGGATTTATTAAAGCCCCAAAATTTCCATAACACCTCAGAGCCCCGCTGCTCTGGAGAGAGCTGGGCTGAGCACGGGGCCTGCCCTGCAGGGCCTCCCAGTCTGCCCAGTCCAATCCAACCAGGGCCACCAGCACTGCACAGCTTGGCCTGATCCTTATGGAAGAGGGCCTAGAACCTCAGCTGGGCTGTTCCTGCGCTCCCAAAAATCCCCTTGAATGTCCTTCCTGAGGTCTAACCTGCTCTGAAAACCCTCCTGCTTTAGTTATTCCACCTTTTTAAGGGGAACTGTGCCATGGGATGGGTTGGATGGGGCTTGGAGCAAGCTGGGAGAGTGGAAAGTGTCCCTGTCCATGGCAGGGGTGGAATGGGATGGGATTTAAGGTCCCTTCCAACGCAAACCGGGCTGGAAAACAGCAACAAGGACAAGGTGAGGGAGGATTTCATGGAGCTGCTGCTCCAGAGGATCCTGGAAAAAAGTTGTGTTTGGGATGGAATGGGGAGTTTTTGCCGTGTTACCAGGGGAAGCAGGTCCCCTGTGTGCCCCAGAGGTTCCAGGGCTCTCCAACACAGAATCCCAGCCTGGTTTGGGTTGTATGGGGCTTGGAGCAAGCTGGGATAGTGGAAATGTCCCTGTCCATGGCAGGGGTGGAACGAGATTGGATTTAAGGTCCCTCCCAACCCAAACCAGGCTGGGATTCTGTGTTGGAGAGCCCTGGAACCTCTGGGGCACACAGGGGACCTGCTTCCCCTGGTAACACGGCAAAAACTCCCCATTCCATCCCAAACACAACTTTTTTCCAGGATCCTCTGGAGCAGCAGCTCCATGAAATCCTCCCTCACCTTGTCCTTGTTGCTGTTTTCCAGCAGGAGGAGGGACAAGGACATCTCAGCTCCCGGTCCCCGGCAGGGCCGGCTCGGGGCTGTCCCGTGGTCCCCGTGAGGTGATGGAAAACTTTCCCCGGCATCAGGTGTTGCTGCCGAGTGTGAGCTGCTCCAGTCCCACCCCGAGCAAGTGTTATAAACACACAGGCACAATCTAAATATTTATGGCACATGAAATCTCCCGTCTGCTGTTGCTCAGCGCCGAGAGCCGGGGAGGGAGGGGGAGTTAAGAGGTGATTATTGTGAGGGGCCTGGAAACCCGAAATGTGGGATCGAGCTGGGTCCAGTCCCCAGGAATGGTCACAGCACCAGGGCTGGGTGTCAGCTCAGCTCCCTGACGCTGATCTGAGGGGTTTGTCACCGCCTGGGCTCGGCTGGGCCACGCCACGGCCTGGCTTCCATGGGGAAACAGCAGATGGAAAACACGGCCCTGGCTTCGTGGGCTCCTTTTCCTCTCGAGCACCTCCTGAGAGAGCGGCTGCTCCAGCTCGTAAAACCTTCCTGGGGCTGGGAAGGAGGAGCAGAGCACGCCGGGCAATTATTTCCCTGGCCTGGAGAAAAATTATGATAGAATTTGTTTTCTTATTCGGGCTATTTTTGCTCGGATCTCTTGGGGGTTTTGTTAAAGGTTGAAATAAAATTTTGAAAAAAAAAAAAAAACAACGAAAACACAAGACAACAGAAGGAGAGAGGCAGGCTGGGGAAGTTCCATGTGTTTCTGGAACAATTGCCCATTGATCCAGCCTGGAAAGTGCTGAGTATCTGGAGGTGATAGGACCGTCTTGGCAGCAAAAAGCAGAGCTGCTTTAGGAAAAACGCTCCACTTAGCAAAGTTTGGGGAGCTGGTATTGCCCCAAAAGGCCACAGCAAGACAAATCCTGCCTGTGCTGCTCTCTGGGCCCACAGCAACTCCCCCAGGCTGCCACGGAGACCTGGCAAGGGGAATGATGCCCACAGCAAGCCCTTCCTCCCTCACTGGAGCTGCTGCTCCAGTGATTCCCGTCAGGAAGGGTGACACCACAAGGAGCAATGGGATTTTAGCTCCTGGTGGAGCTTCCTGGCTGCCAGGAGCCAAGAGAGCAGCACGTGGGCATTCCTGCACTGCCCTGCTTTCCAGGGAGTGGGCTCAGCCGAGCCCCCAAAGTCACTTTAACTCAGCACCAGCAAGGGAGCAGAAGGCTGTGATGCTTTCCCTGAATGAGTCCCAGGGCCGAATTATAAAATCCAGGGAATTTCAGCTCCAATTGGGAATTTATCCAGAGTTTCACCTCGATTTGTGTCGGTGAGTGTGAGCACAGGCTCAGCAGGACACGCCTGGCTCCATCTGGGCTGAGCTCCACCAACCAAGACCTCATTTCTCCTCTTTTTTCCCCCAGCCCTGCTCTCCAAAGCCACTCTCAACTTCAAGGAAGCCCTCCAGGGCCTCCAAGGGCTGCCAGAGGAGAGCAAAGACAGAAACTTCCACAGCCCTGGAACCGGGAGCAGGCCCTGGATCGCTCCGGAGAGGCTGCGGAGGAGCAGGGCCCCAGCCTGGCACAGCCGGGGCACGCTGGGGTTGGCACGCCCGGGGCACCCTGGGCTTGGCACACCTGGCTCGTTTTGGCACTCCTGGCTCGTTTTGGCACTCCTGGCTCGTGTTTACACCCACACCCTCAGCGGCGCCAGCCCCGCGCCACGGCAGCGACAGGCCTGGCTCTGCCGCGCTTCCCCAGCACAGCCCCTCCGAGGAATTCTGCTCCCGGGAGGCTGAGAGCCTTTTCTACAGGAATCTGCCCTTGGAAAGAGCTGTTTTTAGTGTTTTAAGCAGGACATCACCTCATGATTCCATGGCCTAACTCACCCAGCCCCGCCTGGGACTTGGGGATTCACCGGGGTCATCAGCGAGACAAGGGGCAGCTTTGGAATTCTTCCCGTTCATTATTTCCCAGATCTTTCATTTAAAGCTCTCCTACAACCCAACAAAGCACATTCCTCCAGGAACAACAGCCCAGCCAAAGGTAAAGCTACTGTGGATGTCCAGAAGCCTCCAGGCTACCCCACGTCTGAGCTCAAGCCTCCAAAAAAGCCAAAACCCTCCAGCTCAAACTAATAGACACATCTGCCAACAGCTTCTTTTAATTTTTTGGAACCACTCTCTAGATTGCTTCATTGCCAAGAAAAAGAAGAGATATTTATGATAGCAACTGGAAAGCCTTGAAATTCCAAGTCAGATCCTCGGTGGTGTAAACTGAGGCTGCTCCAGTGAGTCAGGGGGCCACTGCCAATGCACGCAGGTTGAAGGGGCTCTCTGCTCTTATCTCCTGGCTCCCCAGCACGCAGGGACAATTAAAACCAGCTCAGACAGGCACTCCTTGAATATCTGCCACTCTCTGCTCCGAAGTCATCCCATTGGAAAAGAAATGGAAGGGCAAAAACGCAGGAGTGGAAGCAGAGATTTGCTCCTACCTTGAACTCGGAGCGGCGGCTTCAGCAGGAAACCAAAAGCTGGAGGGACAGAGAACACCTGCTGAGAGTGTCCAGTGATTTCCTTGAAGGCTTTGTTCTAGAAACCATGAAAAAAATACGGATTTTTAGTTTGCAATGGGTTTGTGAGTATTAAAAGCAGGTAAGGCAGGGAGAGGTTTCAACAGCAAAGGAGCACGAGGGAGCTCTGGAGACACAGAACCCCTGAGCAGGTGCCTGGGTTTCTGGAACTTTCAGCAGGTGCTGATGTGCAGCTCAGTGAATGCCAAAGTTTCCTGGAAAAAAAGAGGTTTTTCCATTAAAAAAAAGCGCTTTCCTGAGGTGGGTTTGGTTCTGAATCAGGGCGTGGTGTGACATGGGGTGGCAGGGGTCGGTCTGGCACTCGCCTGGGCTGTGTGTGAGGAGACATCTCTGCGTGGTTAAGCAAGGGTTAAAGGATGGGCTTTGTTCTTGGGCTTTGTTCTTAGGCTTTGGAATTAAAAAAAAAAAAAAAAAAGGAGAATTTGGTCAACAGAAAAAGAAAATACAAACTGAGTTTTGCACCAAACACACACCAGATAGGAGCAAACACATAACCTGTGAGTAACTTTACTCACGGTAACAGTTCCCTTTGGCTTAAACTACTCACACTGGTGGAGTGGCTGGAGACTCCTGCAGGACCCTACGTAGCATTTTTAAAATTATTTTTAAAAATTCGATTTTTAATGCCTTAAAAAAGCATAAAGCAGTTGTGAGCTCCTCATCCTGGGAGTTTGCACCAGGAACGAGCCCTTTGTTAGATCTGAATTGAACCTCAGGATGGATTTTTATGGCCACAACATCACCCAGCCCTGCCAAGGGAGTTTATAAAGGACAATTTGAATTGTAGGGCCATGAATGACAGCGCCTCAATCACCCCATTAAAGCCACCAGTCCCTCCCAGCAAAGGGTGCTGGAGGCACTGGGCAGGTGGGAGGATCCTCGTTGGCTTCAGAGGTTTTGGGATCAGGCCCAGATTTTCTATGGATTTCAACAATTTGATATTCTTTCAATCCTTCTTCAGCCCGATATTTTAAAATGTGCCGAATATCTGCTGTTTGCAAATCTCAAATTGCAGATTTTGCCTGGGTGTAACTGTTGTGCCAACTGGTACTGGAGGAGCTCCTTGAAGAGGCTTTTCCTTGAATTTGGGATGGGATTTTCCTTCGGTTTTGGTGACACCTTGATTGCTTTAAAGCACTCGTCCCCTTTTGTTCCAGCCCACACTGACACTGCAGTGCGGGGATTTTAATTGTGGGGGTTAAAAAAAGCCCTTTCCAGTTATTTGGGGTTTCATTTTCATTTTTTCAGGAAGAAAAGACACCAAAAAAAGAAAATAATAAAGAGAAAATGGAAGGTTGAAAATGATTGGGTTTCGGGGGAAAATATATTTTTGGCATTGAAATGAGGAAAAGCATCAGGGTTGGGGAAAAAACCTGAACTGAGCTCTGAAACTTTACCTTCCTTTAATTATCCAGGTGACATTTCAGNTGATCCCGGGCTCAGCTCTCAGAGGGGAAAAGTCTTTGTCTAGTTAGAGAGTTAAAGAGACAGGATCCCTATTCCACCCTCTGCCTACATTGCAATTTAACTGTCAAAAAAATCCAAGCTGCAAAATTGTCTTATTCCAACACAGCGCAAGGAAAGAGAGGTTTGAGACTGACCTGTCAAACGCACCCTCTTTAAAAATGTATAATATATTTTAAACATTTTTTTCCAGAGGTACTTAAAGGTTAAAGATGTGCCAAAGAAGGAGGATGGATTTTTTTTCTCCCCCTTTTTCGCTAAAGCTTTTTAAAACAATTAAAACAGAAAAAAAAAAAAAAAAGAGCGAGAGGGAGGAAAAAAAAATTCAAAATTAGGGATCATCAGTGTAAAAAATCCCCTGAAGATCAAAAGGAACACATTAGAATCACATTAATTNATTTTTTTTTTGCATCTGCATATTGAAAACACCCTTTTAAAAACACTTTCAAAAAAACAGCCGCTCCCGAACATTTATTTAGAGAAAAGTAAATCTTATAAAAATTCAATTGCAAAGTAGTTAAGGTATTTGAANCTGATTAAAAAAAAAAGAAAAAACGGGAATAAATCCCCTCTTTCAATGGGAAGAGAAACTTGGAGGACATTTAAATGGTGTTTCCATTGTCAGGGTGTGCAGGAAGGTGGAGCAGAGTGTCAGCGAGAGACGGAGCCACGGGCAGAGCCAGATCCTGGTGACACTCCAGGATATTCCTGGGCTCTCCAAACCTTGCCTTTTTTCATCTTTCTAAATAGTGCAAGAAGGAGAGGAAAATATTTTTCCCCAAGTAACCAAACAAAAGGAGCCATTTCCACAGGGGGGTTTCCAAGGAGCCACAAACAAACAATTCCCAGGCATTTTTTGACCAAATATAGATGGCAAACGGGCAGCTGGACACGGGCAGAGGCTCGCCCCTGGTGCCACCACCCGGGCACGTGGCCGTGTCCCCACACAGCCCCTGGCACTCCTCGGGACACACGGGCTGGGAGCAAAGCCTGGGAGCTGCAGGGGTGCCAGGCTGGGATCTGCCAGTGGGGATTTGGGTGTTTGTGGAATCACGGGATGGGGTGGGCTGGGGGATTTTAAAGATCTCATCCCACCCCTGCCATGGCAGGGACAATTCCAATGCCCAGGTTGCTCCAAACCCCATCCAGCCTGGCCTTGGGCACTGCCAGGGATCCAGGGGCAGCCCCAGCTGCTCTGGGCACCCTGTGCCAGGGCCTCACTGTAAAAAAAATTCCCATTATTCATCCTGCTGCAAGTCAGGAGCGAGACCCCCACAAATCACGATTCAATTCCCTGGAGATGTTTTCCCACCTGGCAGAAGCCAAGTGGGAGCGAGTTCGGGTCCATTATCCACCTCCATCCCACCCCAGCAAACTGGGAATTGGAACTGGGAGGGCTCTCAGCCCCTCGGAGTATTCGGAGTTTTTATGTGCTGCTCGTCCAAGGAGCCGGGTGGGTTTTGCTCCCTCCTAAATTGGGATCTGCTCCTTCCCAGCCGTGCCTCGATGGATGGTCCTGCACAGCCAGGGACACGCGGAGCTGTGGGTGACAGATTTGTGACTTTGGGACAGAAGGCTTGCAAAAATAACAAAACAAACAATAACAAAAAATAACAAAAATAACATCCTTCCCTGTCCCACTTGGCATTTGAGATCATTCCCATAATGATCCCTCTCCCAGGCACTTGGGTCCCAAACCCACCAGGAAAAATGGGAATCTCCTCCAGGCTCTCAGCTGATCCTTCCAACCCAAGGCTGCCAGGGAGGGGACCCGTCTGAAAGTCACCAGCTAAAATCTGCTTAGGACTGAGAGCCAAAGGACACAACCTTGGGGATTTTCCCAAATTATTGACGATCCAATAGTCCCACTCCAGCAGCACCTGCAGACTTGGATCACCTGCACAGGGGCTGCACAGCTGGGCTGGTGTTTCAGGCTTCAAAGGGCTTGGAAACAGCCCCTGATTTCCTTGGATTTATACAAACACCAAGGCCGTGGGCACACCCAGTAAATCCACCCTGAGTGGTATCAGCACAATCCGAGATAACCTGGCACCAGGAAAATCACCCCACCCCTGTGCCAAATTCCTGCCTTTCCAGCCCTCTCCATCCTGTGTTTCCAGGTGGGTGGGGAAATGCAGGAGCTTTGCAGCAGCACTGAATGTCAGACATGGGAGCTTGGGAACACGGGGAAGTTGTGTGCTTATCTTCAATATTTAATAGATATCAAACTCTGGTGAGCTGGGAATGACCCAACTAAAAACTAAAACAGGGATGGGGATCTCCTTAAAGCATCCTGGCAAGTGGATTTGTCCCTCCTGCCACGCTGGGAAGTGTCAGCAGAGCCCTGAGTCCGTGGGACCCTCAGGGTGACCGGGCTTTCAGGATTGCTCACTGAAAATAAAAGCCAAACTGGGCTCCTGCCCCAGGAATGCAGCCAGATTCCTGCTCGGAAAGGAGTGATCAACCTTTGGGATGCTGCTTCCCTGACTGTGCAGAATCAGGGGCGAGTCTGGGGTGAGAGCTCCTCGTGAAATGGCTCCAATCCCACCTCCCTTCCATCCAGAGGGGTTTTCCTTGAAGAGCAGGCCCAGAACGCAGCAGCCAGACCAGGGCGTGCTCCTGACGGATCATCCCAAGGGAAAGGGCTCCCAGGAGGTTTTCCTTCCATGGATGTCTTCCTGAGAAGACAAGAAAACCTTTCCCATCCTTTCCATCCCGAATTCTCCTCAGTTTGCCTCGGCCTTGCCAGGGATCAGGTGGTGGTGGGGGTTTCCCTGGTGAAACCTGGAGCAGGATTTGGGTCTCCTTGGAAAAAATCCACGTGCCAGAGGTGAATTCCTCGTTCCACTGGAAAGCTGCCGGGGTTCTGCCCACAGATGAACCCAAACTCATGTGCTTTGCACAACTTCATCCAACCCATTTTCCAGCTCACCTTGCCTTGTTTGGGATGAGTTTGGAAGGATTTGTCCCTCTCTGTCAGGGACAGGCTGGCTGTGGCAGCACCGAGAGGGCTGCAGGTGTTGGAAGGGAATTCCAGCAGTGAAAATCGTGGATGTAGCTCCGAGGAGACAGGGACAGTGGGGAGTGGGACACTGCGAGTGTCACCTGGTGAGAGGACAGCATGTGACAAAGGGGACACAGTGATTGCAGGAACACCCATCCAAAGAGGAGAGGGAATCAGCAGGAGAAACCCCAGGAAATCACAGACAAACCCATCCATGTGTGGATTTATCCTGTTAAAATCATGGAATGGCCGATCCGAACCGTGGGTAGCACCAGCAGCTCCTCCAGGATTTTCTCGGGAGGGGAATTCTGCAGGGGGTGTGAGGCTGGTGGTGCCAGTGCCACCCTGTCCTCAGTGTCCCCACGACGGGAGCGGAGCTGCCTGGGGCTGGGCCCTGTCCCTGTCCCTGTCCCTGTCCCTGTCCCTGTCCCTGTCCCTGTCCCCGTCCCCAGCCGGGCCCCCCTTGGCGCACGGCTCTGCTTTGGTTTGATTGATTTTGTAATTGCTCCTTTAATTGAACAGCTACAGCAACACTACCAGGGAAAGGTTTCAGGGCTGGGAAGAGAGGTGGGAGGGTGTGGGGGTGGAAGGGGAATTGGAGCTGGGGAAGGAGCAAAATGGGTTTTTCCCTGTTTCTCGAGATGAAAACACAGGGAAGAGGCAGGGGATGAGTTCCCTTCAGCAGGAACTGAGGAGGAGGAGAGCTGAAAACAATAAATTACGGGAGGAGAAGAAGAAAAATGAGAAGTGGGTTGAAAAGTGTGGCAGGGCCAGAGGGTCCCAGGGACTGCTCAGCCTCCAACTGACATCGGCTTCCTGCGGGCTGGGAGTGCCGGGATGAGGAAAATGGGCCACCGGGAAGGAAAGCTGGGAAGCTGCGAGAGCTGGGAGGGGGGAAAGAGCAGGACGAGGTGGGAAAAGATCCCTGTGTGCCTCAAGAAAAGGTGCAGGGCATGGGGAGGCAGGGAAAGACATCCCCGTGCCAGAGGAGCTGCAGGGAGCGGAGCGGGGAAGCAGCACAGGAAGGGCTGTGCTTCCAGAGGGGTTCTGAGAAGGGGAAAGGACCATGGGACAACGGCACAGAGGGCAGGGTGAAGGAATATTGGCTAGGAATATTGGGATATTGGGAAGGAATTGTTCCCTGTGAGGGTGGGGAGGGGCTGGGATGGAATTCCCAGAGAAGCCGTGGCTGCCCCATCCCTGGAAGTGTCCAAAGCCAGGTTGGACGGGGCTTGGAGCACCCTGGGATGGTGGGAGGTGTCCCTGCCATGGCAGGGGTGACACCGGGTGATCCTCACGGTCCCTCCAACCCAAACCATTCCACGATTCCGTGATAACCCCATCGCGTGCCCAGCTGTGGAGCGTGTCAGGAAAAGGAGCGGAGAACCCAGCCGGGGTCAGGGGGGAAGGTGCACGCAGAGGCCGCGGTGCAGCTCGGCAGCTCCGCAGCTCAGGTTTCAGGAGAGCCTGGAGCCGCGGCTGCAGGGGGACAGGAGGTGGGCTCTGCATTCCCTGGCAGGCAGCACAAGGCAGGTTTAAAGAATATCCTTCCATTTAGGAATTTGTTTATTATTCTTAACTCAGCAGCTCAGACAGGCAAGCCGGCAGCGCCGCATCCACGCTGGCTTCCCAGGAAGGTCGGGAAGGGAGGGACAGGAAGGCAGAGTTCCAGACGGGGGGCAAAGGGATTTGTGCCCCGCTGGGCGAGGGAAGGGGGCAAAACGCTTTGCCAACTATTTAGGGAAAGTGTGGAAGAGACTCAGCTTTGGGATGTCGGGGGAGTCGGGGTGGGATCCAGCCGAGTGCCTGAATGGGATCAGAGCTGAGGTGCTGTCCCAAAACCCAGCAGCACCTTCAGACCTTGAGACTTTTGTCTGAAATTCCTCAGACCCTGGAGCAGAGACTCGGCGATGAGGGAGGAGGGAGAAGGGATCTCTCTGCTGGTAAAATCCACTCATTCCATCCACAAGGCACCAGCACGTTTGTGGTCGTAGGAATTCCCTCACCTGGCAGGTGTGTCCACACTGGGGAGTCAGGGCACATCTCCCAGCTCTGCATTTTGAATTTCTGGACCATCTGGAATGTCCTCAGCTGCTGCAGCGATGGCCAAGGACACGGCAACCCAGGCCAGGCTGGGAATTCCTCCCTGGAGGGTGGGCAGGCCCTGGCACAGCTGTGGCTGCCCCTGAATCCCTGGCAGTGCCCAAGGCCAGGCTGGAGCACCCTGGGATGGTGGAAGGTGTCCCTGGCATGGGGTTGGAACTGGAAAAGCCGTGTTTTTCAGCCCAAATCTCCCACGTCCCTGCGGCTGGGTGCAGGGAAGTGCTGCAGATTTGGGTGCTGGACACCCACCCCTGTGTGGGCACGGGCAGGGCAGCGAGGGAAGGAGAGCCTGCCCTGCCCCAGCGCCCTGCGTGCTCACACCGCTGGAAACGAGGGCCAGGAAGGTCGGCCCGGATAAATCAAGGAGGGAAGTGGGAGCCTGTGGATGCTGGGGGGGATCTTAGCGGTGGAGGGGAGGAAGGGCTGATACAAGACCGGCAATGCCACACGTGGGGGAAGCAGAAAATCCCTGGAATGGGAGCAGGGAAACGGTGGCAGGAAAGGCGCCTCATCCCGGCCATGAGCAGGGCTGGGTGTTAACTCCCGGGATTATCCCGCCCCAGAGGCAGGAGGGCTGCACAGCCCGGCCCGGCTGACAGGAAACCTTCCCTGGGAGCTGGCTGGTGCTCGGGGCAGAACGCCTGAGTGCTGGTAGCAATCTGTTCCCCATCCCATCCCATTCCATGGCATTCCTGGGAGCAGGGAGGCGGCCGGGCTCGCACCTGGCTGTCCCACCAGCCTGTCACCACCTCCCTGTGCCCCCCCGGCCCTCAGCCCTCCTTTCACCACTCTCCTGCCGTGCCTGCCCTCTCTCCTCCCTTTGCCAGCCTCCTCGCTGCCTTTCTCCGCTTGTCCTCTCCTCTCATCCCGTTTTCCTCTTGGCGTGTCTCTCCCATCCCCAGGCCTCCCAAATTCAGCCCCACCAGCAGAGCTCAGCACTTTCTCTCGTGGCTCAGGCCGAGCCTCCAAAAGCCCTTTAGTGGTCAGTCCTCCCCCAGCAGCCTCCGGACAGAGCCCCCCTCTCTCCCTGCTCCCTTCCCCCTCCTCTTTCTCTCCCTCCCGTAATATTTTCCATATGAAGAAGCCTTCCCGAAGCCGCACACTGCCCTCTTGGCGAGTCTTAGGCGGGTTCGAGGAGACCCTGGGAGCCTTTAATCCTCTCTCTCTCGCTCGCTTTCATCCTCAGCCACAGCTGGACGCCCCATTGATGTGGAACAGACCAAACACCCGGCCCCTCGCTAAGCTGCTGCTCTGGGGCCTCTTCTCCTCCAGGGCCGAGCCCGCAGCCGTGTCCGGCTCTCCGAGCGAGGGTCCGGCACGCCCAGGGTGGGGGTCCCAGCCCTGCCTGCCTCCCCCAGCCCTGCTTCCCCCTCACTGCTCCTGCTCTTCTCCCGAGCCGTCTTTTACCGCTTCATTCTGACAGTCCCCGCCTTGTCCCTTCTCCCAGTGTCCCCCTTTCTCAGCGTTTTTTGGGATCCGTTCCCCGCAGCCTCACGTCCCTGCAGAGGGTGAGGGGCTGCTCTGTGTGGCTGTGCTGAGGATGCAGCTCCTGGTTTTGTCCCCAGGAGGGCCTGGCGGGCTCCACCAGCGCAGCACTCAGGTGTGGAGTCTGCAGCCAGTTCGGGGAAGAAACATCTCTCAAAGCCCACTGCAGGTGAGGCAAGAAGATCAGTGGGTTGTGGAATGGTTTGGGTTGGAAGGAATGTGAAAGATCATCCATTCCCAGCCCCTGCCGTGGGCAGGGACACCTTCCACCATCCCAGGCTGCTCCAAGGCGCTCCAGCCTGGCCTGGGACACTCCCAGGGANTCCCAGCCCCTGCCGTGGGCAGGGACACCTTCCACCATCCCAGGCTGCTCCAAGGCGCTCCAGCCTGGCCTGGGACACTCCCAGGGATGGGGCAGCCGCAGCTGCTCCGGTGTCTCCCAGGAACATCCATCCCCCTCCTCTCCAGACTTCGCAGCGTGGATGAGCTCGGGAGGGCAAAGCGCCGTGTTTGGGGACCGGCCTGCAGCGCGCAGGTGACAGGGACAGGGAATGTCGTGAGGCCACGTGAGGGTCACACGGAATGGGCCACCCATCCCTGGAGGTGCCCCAGGCCAGGCTGGACGGGGCTTGGAGCCCGACGGGCTGGGGGGGGGGTACGT
>VZRO01007060.1:23851-36141 GCA_013397915.1 Daphoenositta chrysoptera | reverse complement strand
CAAAACCCCCCCAAAACCCCGATATTTTCAGAAAAGTCTGACCCAGAGAGGCTTCTGTGGATGTGACAGCATCCAGCTTCCAGGATTTCCTTGGAAGGCAGCAGGAAGGGGATGGCTCCATCCTTAAGCTCCAAAGGAACTTTAAGGAATCCAAGGAGACAGTCACAGGATTGATAAGGGAGTTCAGAGAAGGGGGAGAGAAAGAGCCAAGCTTCTGGGAACACAGCCGAGGAGGGAAAATGAACATATTTGGGATGCAACCGCCTGGATTCGGTGTGGAGTGGAAGGACCGAGGGGAGGAGTGGGGGTCCCTGCGTGCAGCAGGAGAAAGGGACTGGTCTGCTCTCCGAGGTGACAGTGGGCACAGAGGGACCAGGGAATCGAAGAGCAGGGAGAGGCAGAGCTGGGAGGAGAGCTCAGACCGGGCTGGAGCAGCACTGGAACAGGAGAACGCTGCAGCCCCGACTGCTTCAAAGAGATCCTTAGAAATTACATGGCCAGACCCGACCCTGCTGTGTCACCGGGCTGGATTAAGTGACCTCCTGCGAAAACATTCATCTTCTGTCCTGTGATTCTATAATTAAAATCATATTGATCCTCTGTCAGAGATGCAGCCAAAGGACCAACTTCATTATATTCCTGCTGCTCCACGGTGCCAGGCCCTGGACGGGCATCTCCTCACCACCCGTCCTGCCCCACAGAGCCTCTCCCCTCGGACAGGACCTCCCAAGGATGCAGGAAACACCATGGGAAGGGCTGAGGAACAGCTCTTGGCTCAGTTTGGAGGCAACCAGTTGCAGAAACTGAACTAATTGCAGACTCCTGGGATTTGTTCGCTGGAGCCCGAGCGTGTTCCCCCTTCTCGTTACTGCGCATCAAGTGCCTGATGAGAGAGGGATTTGGGGACGAGACAATGCGGAGATATCTAGCACAAAACGATTAGCCAGAATGTATTGTTAATAAGCTGCTTATTCCTATAATTGGAAATTATTTGCAGCCGGGGTGTCAGTGGAGTCTGCGTGTGCTGCTCCGCTGGAGCGGGGCAGGTACCGGCCCCGGGGACGCTGTGCTGGCACGGGAGCTCCTGCTCTGCTCTCGCTGCCTTCAAGGGCAGGGAAGGACACAGGGAGGTGAAGGGGAGGCAGAAGGGGCTCGGCCAAGTCCTGCTGATGAGGGACAGGACTCCCAGTTTGGGAAACGTGGGGGTGTCTGGGAGCAGAGTGAAGGACAGGCCTTCTCCAGCATCCTCACACCACCCAGAGAGAGAAAGGCCAGGGAAGCTTGGCCTCGAGGCAGATGAGGCCTGACACTGCTCCCGCTTCCCAAAGCAGCTGTTTGGGACAGAGGCAGGTGTGGAAGGTCACGAGGGAGTCCCCCCAGAGCTGGGACAGCTGTCACCCAAGGGGACTTTGGCAGTGGGGTGCACACGCAGCAGCTCCGGGAGTGACCTGGAGGATTCCACAGGTGGCTTTGCCAGGAGAAGCGGCTTTGGGTGGATTTCCAGCAGGCAGAGTTCCTCGGGGAGGCCGAGGGAAGGGAGGGGAGAAGTGACAGAAGCCATTCCCCATTCCCTCTGTTAGGCCTGGTTGAGCCCAGGCCTGCAAAGCTCTTGGGTGCAGAATCAGCTACTGGGAAGTTTATGTGACACCAAAACCTGGGGCATTTCTCTCCTACCAGCCAGGGACGAAGAGAAACCAGGTGGGTCAACCTCACCACAGGCCAGGGAGTGACAGGAGAGTGACAAAACAGATGCCACCAGCCAGGCAAGAGCAGCAACATCACTTGGCACCAGGACAGACCGTGCTCTGGCCTCAGCCACTTCCCCAAAATCACCCTGAAATTATCTTCATATTAATGTTGTAACAAAACATGGGGAGGTGTTTCCGCTTGAGGCAAGAGCTCGGAACTTCCCCCAGCTGTGTCACTGCCAGGCAGGAGGGCTGACAGGGCACCCACGCGGGCACAGGACGGGCTGGGCAGCCCCCAGCGATGCCCCTGCCCTGGGCCTGAGCACGGCCATGGAGCTGAGAGCCCTGTTCCTGCTGCCACTCTGCTTCCCAGGTAAGAGAAGGGCCCGGCGGGTTCCTGGGGACAGGGACACCCTTCCCCACTTCCTGCTGCACGGGGAGCTCCTCCAACACCAGCCGGGCTCAGATCTGGGGTGGGAGAGAGGGGCAGCCCCAATTTCCAGCACGCACCCCTGGCTGCTCCAGGCTGCTGGGATGATCCACCCTTGGAGCACAGAGCCTCTCCCAGCCCGCCTTCCCCACCACCGAGCCCTGCTCGGCTCCTCTGGTGCAGTCCTGGGTCAGGACAGTGTCCAGGGCACCACCAGCCCTGCAGGGAGCACAAAGCTCCCAGAATGTGGTGGGCTGGGGAATGAACCTGCTCCCAGCGCAGCCTCCCAGCCAGGAGCCGCTGGCATCGCCGGGGATGTGGCACGGGGGGGCTGCAGGCTGCACACCCTGCCCTGGCTGCTTCCCTCTGCCCCTTCCCACCATCCCAAACTGACCCCCAGCCCCCAGGGCGCCGTGGGGGCACGGGTGGTCCCCGTTTGCCTGCGGGGAGGAGCAGTGACAAGGGGCTGGTTTGCTGGGACAGCTCCAGGCACCGCAGCGCTCATGGCTTGAAGGTGCAACACCTCGAGCTTGTCTGTGGGCTTTAAACCACAGCTGCAGCCCCAGCTCAAACCTCAACACTGCCCGTCCCGTTTCCAAGCAGGTGGGTTCAGCACAGGGAAGGGGGTTTGGATTTTGGAGTGCTTCCAGCCACCAGTGTCCACGGGGGAAGGTCGGAGGCAGAGTTTCCCTGTGTCCCTCGGGAGGCTGTGGGCAGCCCTGCACCTTCACAGGAACAGTGCCTGGGCATCGGAAGGGGCTGCCCAGGGAGTCACCGTCCCTGGAGGTGTTTGAGAAAAGACTGGATGTGGCACTGAGTGCCATGGTCTGGGTGACAGGGCGGTGTTAGGGCACAGGTTGGGCTCGGTGATCTCAAAGGTCTTTTCCAACCTCGTTGATCCTGTGATCCTGTGATCCTGTGATCCTGTGGTTCTGTGGTTCTGTGATCCTGTGATCCTGTGATCCTGTGGTTCTGTGATTCTGTGGTTCTGTGGTTCTCTGATTCTCTGATCAGCTCCCCTCTCCACCACATCTGATGCTTCCAGGTCTCCAGGGCCAAACCCCTGAAACCCGGAGACGACGGGAAGGGGACACTCTGTACGTCCAGTGTTCTTATGCAGCAGTGACTAAGGACTGGGACACAAAATTCTGGTGCTACGTGACAGATCAAGGAGTTGAAGAATTAGTACGGACATACTACCAACAGAGGGGACAATCCAAGGACGGGAGAATTACAATAGAGGGTAACACCACTAGTAAGACTGTGTCCATCACCATGAGTGACCTCAAGGCAGAGGACTCGGGCACATATTTCTGTGCTTACTACGCCAGTAGATACATATCACTAAGGACGATCTCACTGAATGTTTTCAAGGGTGAGTACCTGTACCCCACCCGAAGCCAAGTCTTGTCAGGAAGCGACCTCATTCCTTCCCCACACAGCTGAGCAGCTTCCCCTGATCCCCCCAGCGCCCTCCCCAGCCTCTCTCCCTGCTTTTCCTGTGCCCACAGTGAGTGCAGGAGCCCCACAGGCCTGGCTGGTCCTGCCGGCTCCCGGCTCCCTCGTGTCCTGCCCCACCTCACCCCTGGCCTGATGAGGGGCTCTGCCTCAGGGATAGTCGGTCCCAGGTGTCCGGCTCGGGCAGGGAGGTGGGTGACAGCTCGGGCAGGGAGGTGGGTGACAGCCTTTGGTGTTTCACAGAGCTGCTCAAGTGGGAGTTGGACACCCTGTCCGTGCAGTGCCCACCCAGCCCCTGGAGGTCCAGCATGACCTGGTGCCGAAGGGAGGGGCAGACTCGGTGCAGAGACCCCTTGGAGACACAAACCCCTGCAACACGGAGTAGAGGAGGGAAATCTCCACAAGGCAGGCAACAGATCGAGTACAGTAACCAGAACAGGGTTCTCACCGTCACCATGAAGAAGCTGCAGACCTGGGACACTGGTGTGTACTGGTGTGCACTGGACTCTGGTCGCAGCCGGATAATGGAGGTGGTGATCTCTGTGTTTAAGAGTGAGTACCTGCTGTGCTCTGTGTCCAACGGGGGGTTCCTACTGCACTCTGTGTCCAAGGGGGGGTTCCTACCGCACTCTCACTGCCCAAAAGTGAGCCCGTCCTGGCAGCCCGGTGTGGACGTGGGCAGGTCTCAGCCCAGGTGACACCCGTCTCTCCCCCTGCCCATCCCTCCAGCACTCACAGTGCCAGCTGATCCCCTTCCAGCCAAAGGCTGGGCCCTTCATGCTCTGTCTGCTCCCAGCAGAGACTCGGGGGAGGTCCCTGTGGGTCCCACAGATGGGGCTGCTCGTCCCAGCTGCTTCCCACAGACCGGTGGCTCCAGCACTGGTTCCCACTGGGCACTGCCGGGACCCTCCCCCATGCCAGGCACTGCTCTGCTCTGGCCCCACAGCCACCAACCCTCCCCAACCCTATGGGCTGAGTGTGCCACCCTGGGGGAACCAGAGGAGGGGGACAGGACCCCCAAATTGATGACAGCTCTGCCTGGGGAATCTGGGCCCTGTCCCCTCCTGCTGCACGTGTGTGGAGGCGGATGCAGCTCCGGGGTTTTCCTGTGCTGGGGAGGGGGTGCCGCTGTGGGATCCCACCTTGGGGTCTCAGCACACATCCCGGCTGTTTTCCAGGGACCCAGCAGCACACAGCCGAGGAGTCAGGCAACGTCACTATCCAGTGTCGCTACAAGATCGCAGACTACAGCTCTGTCAGCAAAGCCTGGTGCAAAAAGCAGGAGGGGGAAACGTGTAACGTGCTGGCCACCACCAGCTCGGAGCCCGCAGGGGGACACAGCGCGGCTCGGGAAGGTGTCAGCATCCGGGATGACAGCCAGCAGGGCATTGTCACCGTCACCATGGAGCAGCTGCGGGCGCAGGACTCGGGCGTGTACTGGTGCGCGCTGCGGGAGCGCTCCGGGCTGTCCCGCATGGAGGAGATCACGCTCCGCGTTTCCAAGGGTGGGTGTGGATCTGTCGGGACACGTCTGTAGATTCCAGACTCCTTTCCCTGCTCTCTCCCTCTGCACTTGATGCCTTAAGAGGCCACCTAGAAACAGAGACCAGACAGGAGTAAGGGAATAAAGGTGGGTATTTATTTGAAGGGCCTTCAAGGTACACCCCGGGAGCCAGAGGCTGTTGCCAACATGGACCCCAAGATGGACAACAGGTCACGAGTTCTTTACACCTTTATAGGTTTGGTTCATTTGCATAGCCAGGGTTAACTCTCCAATTAAAGCTTCAGTTTAATGATGTAATTCCCCTCAGCTTGCCCCCCTTTCAGAGGCTTTTAGTTTACACCTTTTGGGCCTAGGACAGTCTGGGTGTCCTTGAAGAGCAGGCCCAGAGAGGCTTTGTTATGACTACTCAGCACGAGAGAACAGAAATTAACAGGCTACAAGAAACCTCAGAGCTACACACTAAGCAGCACAGGATTTTGAAAAATATAAAAGTCAAAATCTAAGGCATCACACTGCCCAGTTTACCCCGCCTCCCACCTTGCCTGCGTTTGCCTGCCCAAATCCTGCAGTTCTGGACGTTCTCATGGCCACCACCCCGTGGAATGGCAGCAGGGATGGATGGAGCGGATCCACGTGGGTGCTGTGCTGCTCCTCCCTAACCTGGGAGCAGCTTCAGCTGTCCTGAGAGGGGTTTCTGTCCCTCAGTCTCCGACATCAGTTCTTTATAGTGACTTTACAGCCCCTTTAGAGTGACTCGTCCTTTGGCTTTCAAAGACCTCCCCGTGGGGTTGGCAAGGGAACAACTTTAGACTGGGATTTTACAGATCTGTGACTTCTGGTTTCTCTTTCAGATGATGTTTTAACGGTAAGGGAAGGCACTGAGGCCCCTGGTCGTGGCAGAGCAGCCCCAGGCTGCAGCCTGGCTCTTGCAGAACTAAGAACAAGCAGTGCAGACGATGGGAGGGGACGTTGGGATGCTCTGGATAAACTCACGGGATCAGGGCCCTGGGCAGGGGAAGAGCAGTGGCAGAGGTTTCACTGGTGAATGCAGAGTGACCACTGCTCTCCTCATGTCTGTGATTGCAGCGTTGCCTCCTGGAGACACTGAAAGCAAAAGTGAAGAAATTCTTTTGGGTGAGAGCCCAGAACCCAGGTAAGGCCTGAAAAGAGTCTCTGAGCCTGAGCACACACAAGTTATTCCCGTTGTACACCTGGGCACTCTGAGTCCTGCCTGCAGAGGAATTGGATGTGACAGGATCCTCACCAAAGGTGGCCTCTCCTCCTCCAGCTCCTGCCCTCACCCTGATTCCAAAGGAAGAGGCAGACTTGTAAAATCATGTCACAGCTTTCTGTAGATGTCTCTCTACTTCTTTATCCTTCTCTGCTCCTCACAGCAGCAGAACCCCCAGATTCTGCTCCTGAGCCTCGACTTTGCTCGCTCCTGTCTCAGTATTTAACAATGGGACAGTCCTTGGCTGCTCTTTAATCATTTACCTGTTAAATGTAAAGGTTTTTTTCCCCTTGGAAATCAATGCTACAGCAGCACCTAAAAGCACAATCATCCCTGCTCCAGAGAACTTGGAATTGTGCTTGGAGCTTTGAACAGTGGCTTGTTTCTAAAGCCTGGAGAATGGTTTAGGAAAAGCTCAGAAGGCACAACCAGGTGGGAAAATCAAGAACCATGAACCAGGGAAGGTCCCCTGTGCCTCTTATTCCCTTCTGGATCAGCAGGGATTTGCCCATCCTCATAAATGGAGGATCCTGCAGGATCTGCAGATTTTGCAGGAGAGCCAGACCCTCCTTCCAAGTGCTTGAACTGAGCACATAAAACCCATCCCAGTCCCTTTTTGGTGATGGGCTGTCACACTGGTACCTCCCTTCCTCTCCTGCAGCTCCAGTGGGAACACCTTCCTCATCCTGTCCGTGGTGCTGCTCATCCTGCTCCTCCTGGCCCTCACCAGCTCCATGATCCTGGGTGTCAGGCACTGCAAGCTCCTGGGGAGAGCAGGTACGTGGAGCTGGGATTGTCCCCAGCAGGGCCTTCCCTGCCACCCCTGCACCCAGCTGAGCTCATTCCCCGAGCCCTGGGAGCCTCAGGGCTCCTCACTGCCTCCCCTCACAAAAAATCCAACCCAGGTTCCTCCAGACCCTGCACGGGGGGTGAAAACACCTTAGAGGAGGAGGAAAGTGAGAGCAGAGTTCCCCAGGCTCAGGGCAGAGGCAGAGCCACTGCTCCCATCACTGGGCAATCCCACAGCCTTCCCAAACCTCCTCAGGCAGAGCTTTGCATGGATTTCTCTGCATCTAAACCCTCTGATTTTGCCTCATTCCAAAGGTAACAGAGAAGCAGAGGACACCAGTGACAGAGCAGAGGGCACAGCAGAGGTAAGGACAACAAAACATTTCCCACATGGTGCCAAATTCCTGACCAACAGTCTGGGAGGAGCTGTCAGACCCACCTGGTGAGGACCTTGGGGCTCACTTTGGTTATAAACAGGAGGGAAATGGTATTTAATGTCAGCAGAGAAAGGAACATCCCTGGCTGGAGAGAGAGGGGGGTAATTAATGCAAGGAAACTCCAGTAGGAGCAAACCCAGTGGAGCAAATTCTAGTAACCCCTGAGAAAGGACTCGAGGAGTAGCAAGCAGGGTCAGAGCACGAGGTTGTCACCTGTATCCAGGAGAGCTGGTGAAGAACAGAGTTCTCTGTTCTTTCACCTCTGTCACGACCAAAGGTAGATTTTGACACGGCTTCTCCTCTCCTTGTGGGAAAATCTCGTTCTCCTGGCAGCAGCTGGGGCCTGGCACTGACTCATGCTAAGGAGAGTTTTCCCTTTCTTTTCCTAGCCTGGCAGCACTGGAAGGAGGGAAAGTCCTCAGGATGACAGCAAAGGGCCAGGATACATCAACCTGGACATGCAATCCCAGCCCAGCCCCGAGGATCCTCTTTACTGCAATGTGGAACCGAGTCAGGCTCTCAGGAACCCCCAAAATGTGGAATACGCCGTCATCGCCTTCAGCCAGTCCCCAAGGAACGGCAGGGAATGAGGCACAGAATGCCCAAACAACCCAGAAATGGGAGAAAGGAACTGGAATGCAGAGTGGGAATGAGGAGGAGGAGGTGTGTGGATGGGCAGTGGGGGACGAGCTGAATTTTGCTGCTCTGTGTGTGGTGGTGCCTGTGCATTTTCAGCCCTCTCTCCTGTTAGGGCCAAGCAGAGGTTTTGCCACTCTTGTGCCAGATTGTCTGGGGTCAGACAGAGCTGTGGGGGAATTCCCAGGATCTCTTGTACATCTGCTTTTCCAATTCCATTAAAGTGCAGAGTCTTGGAGAGGCAGGTGTGGAGGCCTGGCCTGTGAACAGGAGCAGTCTGGACATGGCTGGGTGGGGTGTTCCCGCTGTGTCCTGGCACAACCCCTGCCCCAATCCCAAGGATCCAGCTGCTGGGGCCAAGCAAACTCATTCCAGTGCTGCAGGCATCGAACTCAGACCTTGCTGTGGCTGGGTTCCTTTTCCATGGAATGGGTTGGGGGTGCAAGTGCTGGATTCTAAGAATAAGCAGAACCAACTCCTGCACTTCCCCCTGTCTCTGCTGGAAACGCTCCAAACGTCACATTTTATTTAGCAGTCGTGTGGGGAGCAACATGAAATGAGTTTATGGGGCTCGGTTCCATTTCTCCAGGAGCTCTGGCCCCTGATTTCCCTGCCCCAAGCCCTGCTGGAGGTGACAGACCAAAGGGGCCTGAACCAGCCCTCATTCCCAGGCCAGTCACATCCAACAGGCTTCTCTTGCCAGGGCTGCAGCAGGGAGGCTGATGGAAAAATTTTGAGATTTTCAGAGTTGAGCTGACAGAAGGAAAAAGAAAATGGTTCTGGAAATGGTTCATTCAGCCCAACATTCCCCTAATGATTTGCTCTTCGTGCAGTTGCACTGGGTCAAGCTGTGGAAGAGTAATAGCAAAAAACAGTGGAGTGGAAGAGAGGCATTTTCTGGGAGATTCTCGAAGAGAATCCAGATTTGTGCTCACTGGAACAAGAAGGAACAAAACCTGCAATCAGTCACCTCACAGAGAATTTCTGGTCGCTGTGAGGGACCATTTTCTTAACCACTAACTCGAGGAAAGGCACATTAGGAATGGCCAGGCCTGCAGGTTTAGCACCACACCCGTTTAGAAGCCAGGGTCTGTTTGTACTTGCAAGGAAGCAAATAAATCACCTCAAAAATGAAAAACCAGCAGCCCACCCCCATCAGTTTGCTGATGCTCTGGGGGGTCCATGACTGCACTCCTGAGCCCCTCCAGCACTGGCTGGCTCAGAATCAGAGTGCCCAGCACAGATCCTGTGCCCTTTGTGCCAGGTACAGAGCACAGGTGGGTGTTGGGCTTGTTCAAAGCACCCACAGCTCCTCCCAGAGCAGCGCCCCTGCCCTGCTGCCTGCTGGATTTTGCTCAAGGATCCATGCACAGACTCTTCTTTCTCCTAAAAGCCCAGGGGGTGATGTCTTTGCCCTCCTTCACCCTCGGGATGATGCCAGAGCTACCACCAGAGCCTCCCTGTCCCTTTTGGCTTTCCAGGAACTCCCCCCGTGCACAGCTCCTGGAAATCATTTATCATGGTTTATCGCCACGCTTGGAGGGACAGGACAAGGGGAACGGCTTCCCACTGCCACAGGGATGTTGGGAAGGAATTCTTCCCTGTGAGGGAGGTGAGGCCCTGGCACAGGGTGCCCAGAGAAGCTCTGGCTGTCCCATCCCTGGAAGTGTCCAAGGCCAGGCTGGACAGGGCTTGGAGCAGCCTGGGACAGTGGAAGGTGTCCCTGCCATGGCAGGGGTGGAGCTGGATGATCTTTAAGGTCCCTCTGACCTAAACCATTCCATGATTCCATGAAATCCTGCTCCAGGGGGAGCAGCCACCCCGGCCCGTGGTGCTGTCCCAGGCTGTCCGGACTGAGCTGTGGCCGGGACCGGGCACTGCTGATGCCTGGATTTTGGGCCCACGAGGGCAATGCCCGTCCCTGGAGAATTGCTCAATGTGCGGGATGAAGAAGATGCCAAGTTCCTGTGCTCCTTCCTTCCGGCCGAGCGGGGAGGGGGAGAGGAGCTGCCCATGGGCAGAGGCAGTGCTGCTCTGCTCCAGGCTCCTCTCCCTGCTCGGCTCAGCTCCATGGAGAAGCTCCTGCACCTCACCTTGCTCTTCCTGGCAGGTAAGAACCTCACGTGGCTTTGGGGTTCAGGTAAAGGGTGAAGGATTGGGGCAAAGCTTGGTCTCCATCTGAAGGCTCCATCCTCAGAGTTTTGCCTTTTCCCTTTCTTTACCAAAGGGCCAGTAGAGATCCCAGTGCTCCCAGATTTCCTCACAGGGATCCTTTTGAGTCAGAACAGGAACCACTGATGGGAGAAGTCCCGCGTGCAATGTGAAATTGCAAATTCATGGGTGTTTGCATTTGCAAATGGGATTTACATAGATGCAAATGACCACAGGCAGGGCTCAGGGGAGGGAAATTAAACCCAGTGAAGGGCACAGCTCTGAAATCTTGGGTATTTCCACCTTGGAAAGGAATGTCCATCTGGAATGGGAACAGGGCCCAGCTGGGGCTTTCTGCAGCACTTTGGGGATGCCAGATCCTCGCAGCAGTGCAGGGAAAGGCAACAGACTCAGCCTGTGGGAGCACTGGAACCTGTCCCAAAAATCAGAATGAATTTGGGAAAAATTCACTGTACTTTTCCCAGTAGCACCCAGGAAGGGAGGAGGAACACCAATAGTTTATGATCTGTCAGCAGAACTGGTTGAAAAGAGGATGACACAACATTTTCCAGAGGGACATCGGGGAATCTTTTAATGATTCTGTTTGAGAGATGTTTTGCGGTGCTGTGGGAATTCTGGGGCTGAAAGGGCAGAGCTGGAGGAAGGAAGGGCAAACAGGAGAAGCAGCTGAAGAATTTTGGAGGGATTGCACAGGACTGGACTGGATATTCCAGGAGGTAAAGCCTGACTGGAACAACTGAGTGGAGCAACACCGAGCTGAGTGGAGCAACGGGGATAAAGCCCTGTAGGTGTTGGATACTTGCAGAGCACAGATCCATTTTAGGTCTTCTAGTTAAGCTGAAAGAACTTCAGATTTTTTTAGTTTACAATTCACTTAGAATTGTTGAAATTATTGTAAGAAGTGTTATTAAAAGGCTCAGCCAGCACAAAGTCCTCACAAGAGCCTATTTTTAAATTTACTTCTGGTTTATCATTACTTATGGTCTCACAGAAGCATTTGCCTGTGACTTTTTTTTTCACTAGAAATAGAGATTTCCACAAATACCACACTGCACTTCTCTCTGGAAGTATTAATAGCTCAGACTGTCCCCTCTGCCTCTGCCTGTCACAAAGAGGAATGGAAATTAGAAATAAGGAACCAAGACAATTAAAAAAAAAGCCAAGCCAACAAAGACCAGTTGTCAACACGGTTAAAATTAGTAAGATATTAAAAGATAGGGTGGAAAAAAGTGTAAAACTGGATTTGGAAAGCAGGAGTGGGATTCAGAAGGAACCAGTGAGCAGGACTGGTTTGGAGGTGTCACTGGGAGAAATTCCAGAACATCCCAGCCCAGATCTGAGCACACTGGGTTGGTCATGGGGGAAGCAGACAGGTGACACCCTACAGGTGACAGCCCCTTAAGTGACAGCTCCATAGGTGACAGTCCTACAGGGACAGCCTGATGAGTGACAGCCCTACAGGTGACAGCCTGTGGGTGACAGCCCTACAGAGACAGACCGACAGGTGATAGTCCTACAGGTGACAACTCTACAGGTGACAGCCCTACAAGTGACAGTCCTACGGGTGATAACCCAAAGGGTGACAGCCCAATGGGTGACAGCCCTACAGGTGATGCCCAATGGGTGACAGCCCTATGGGTGACTGACCTATGGCAGACAGCCCCACAGGTGACAGTCCTACAGGTGACAGCCCCGTGGGTGACACCCCACAGGTGACAGCCCTACATGTGACACTCCTACAGGTGACAACCCTACAGGTGACAGCCATACAGGTGACACCCTATGGGTGACAGCCCCACAGGTGACAGTCCTACAGGTGACAGCCCTATGGGTGACAACTGTATGGTGACAGCCCTACAGGTGACACCCTATGGATGACACCTGTATGGTGACAGCCCTACAGGTGACAGCCCTATGGGTGACAGCCCCATAAGTACCAGCCCTA
>VZRO01007060.1:0-15089 GCA_013397915.1 Daphoenositta chrysoptera | reverse complement strand
GGTCAGGGCTCTCCGGCCATCCCTGGGTCAGGGCAGGGCTCTCCGGCCATCCCTGGGTCAGGACAGGGCTCTCCGGCCATCCCTGGGTCAGGGCAGGATTCTCCGGCCATCCCTGGGTCAGGACAGGGCTCTCCGGCCATCCCTGGGTCAGGGCTGTCCGACCACCCCAAAGCCCCCTTGCCCTCCCCACACCCCATCACAACATCCCAACACAGATTAAATGCTTCTCAGTTTATAAATTTTATTAGCTGGAGAGTGTACACAGTACTTACAATTGCATCTATTAAAGACCAAAATACACTTGAAAAAATGCATCATATAAAAAAAATTAAAAACTTTTGAACTATGTACAAACTTTGCCTGACATTACGTTAAGCTCAGGACCCTCCCACGCCCATTCACAAAGAAAAGGGGTTTTTTTCCCCTCTTTTTAACATGCAGGGCCTTAAAGCCATTTAGCATCACTTGAGGACCATTTTTTTCCAAATCCTGTTCTTTACACTCCCATAAATCTGGGTTTTGATGGGTTTGATGCTTCACTGCTCTGGGTCAATCAAACACATTTCTCTCCAAGCCTCTTCTTTCATCCTCACCCACTCTTTTATTCACTCCTACAGTGGAGTTTTTGCTCAAGTGTAGCCAATCTACAAAGAATTCTCATTTAATTACTAGGGAGGTTTGAACTGGACATGTCTCCAGTTTAACAAGATTTCCCTGGAAAAGAAAGCAGACATTTTTGGTACCGTGGTGTTGACTGCTGGCTCCAACCTCACCAAATTAAACACAACTTTCAGCAGTAATACACAGAACACAAAACAAATAAAAATATGACAGGAGCACTCGGGCTTTCACATCACTACTATTTAAAGTATTAACAATAAAGACTTTCTAAAACACAAATCCATATTTCTTCACACACAACCTACAACAGCGGATCAGAGAACCTAAATATGAAGGGATATTGGGAAATAAATTCTAGCTGGTTGGAAAATGTTTACAAGCTCTTTAAGAAAAGTAGTTACTCATTAAAAAAACCACAAAAAACAACAAAATCTATGTCAGAGCAATAATCTTGCTTCCTGAACTTCCAGCTCTCAGAGGGGCTCCCTCAGGACAGATTTACCATCAACTGAAGACCAAAAAACATCATGGAGTGGCTCTTACTCCAGCACACAAATATTCCACCAACAAAATATACAGATGCTCCAAAAAAAATATTTACAGCAGTGCTGCAAATCCAACTAAAATTCCTTAAGGAGAGCTGCACGTTCCTGAAATGGGGGAGACCCCAGGAAATGCTGCGTGAGGGTTTCAGGTGCCAACTGAGGAAAATCAGCACCGTGCTGGAACCGGGCAAGGGTTCAAGGCAGAAGCAACCAGAGGCTCTGACAATGCCATCGATGTTAAAAATACCCTTGAAATCGTCAGAAATGAACCCTAATTAAGAGCTGTAAGCAGAGTGTTGGATTACTGGTTGAACTCAGGACAAAAATGGAAAGAAAGGTTTATTTGCCCGCCAGGAACCAGGCCAGCTCCTCCTGCAGCTGCAGGTGTCCCCATGTCCCCTCTGCAGCTCCTCTTTGTCCCTTCACTGCCTCCACAGGTCATCCTTACACCTGGACAAGCCTCCTCTTCCTCCAGGATTGCTGCTCACAACAAGGACCCGACATTTCTCCTCCCTCTTCTCCTCCTCACACTCTCAGGTTTAGTATTTTTCTTTCATCCAAAGGAAACGGAACTTTCCAGGCTCTGTTCTTTTGTATCCTCCCAGTCTTCCACAACTTGCTGATTTGTCCTCTGCTTTGTCTTTAGTCAGAAGATTTCAGTAAATGGGAAAACACGGGAGGGAGGAAATGTAATTTTCAAGCTGCACTTGAAATCAGCATTCACTGAATTTAACTCAGTCTCACCCATCCTTGGCTGCTTTCCTCAAAAACTGCTCACCCTGCAGCTTCACCTGGCCAGGTTCATTTTCACCTGGCAACATTCCCAACCCCAAACTTCACTGCTGTGATCCAGCTTGAACTACAGGACACAAAAATTGGAAAATCTGGGACTCCAGCAGGCAGATGATCCACGGAGCAACTGTGTAACTCATCGAGGTGGGAGGGGACAGGAATGGAATGGTGAGAAATCACCTGTTAAATGCTTTTAACTACTGCTCCCATCACCAAAATTCAAATGAAAAGAATAGAGCAGGTTTAGAATCTAAATTAAAGATCTGTTCTGTGGAGATGCTCAGCCCAAAGCCAGCTGTAGGTCATGGAAAAATCTTTTTTTTTAAACGTAAGTACTGCTCGTTCAGTAAGTGCCACTTTTGTTTTGTTTTTAAGAGGGTAATTTATAAAAAGCATGAAAGGTTCATCAGTATCTGCCTTAATTCGTTAAGAGTCCTTCAGGTACTTCAGGCTGAGCTGCCCCAGCTGCTGCTGTCCTGAATCATCCCTCACTCTGGAATTGTAGGACTGATTTAGACATCAAAAACACCATCCCAGTGATGGTCAAGTGCCACCACTCTGGGACTGAGGATTCCTCACTCCTGGAGGAACCATGGACTTCACTGGCAGGTGAGAAAGACTGACAACCAAAAAAACAAACAAAAAAAATCCTTTGGAAGAGACTCACTGAAAAGTTTCAATCCTTTTTATACTCGCATCCAGTTTTCTTCCAAAGCAACAAGTACTGGCAATGAACATATAAAACCACCCAGAGACTGATTTACTGATCCAATCCCCCCACATCACCCTCTCCCACCCCACTGTCAACACAAACACAACACATCGAGTCCTGCAGTAACCTTGACTATTTCTAGCACTGACTGGATGGCTGAACCTTTCCCAGGGAAGAGCTTCTTTACACATTTACAAGGTGGAATTGAAAAGAATCCCCTTCAGTTTCTGCCAGGGTGGGAAGTACAACAGCAGGGCCCAGCTCAGGGAAAATGAAGTCCAAAAGGGGTGAGGAGTGGATGGAGTAACAAATCTCTGCTGGGCAAACACAGGGCTGTGGTGCAGCCACTCAGGGCTGGGATCTGTCCCTGGACAGGGCTGTGCTGCACCAGCCACAGGGATTGAGGTGGGAAAACGAAGGAAAACCAAAGGGACAAGCGCCCAGCCTCCAAATTCCCTGTGCTGGATCAGGAGAGGGCACCAAGAAGTCAGAAAGGTTCTGCTTGTAGAGTTAAAACCTCAATCATGTCCTCAACACGTGGTGCTTGCTCTGTGGAAAAGGACAGGCTGTGCCATGGGGATTGTCCCACTCCAGGATTCGCTGGGCACTCTGGGCAGGCAGGACAGGCTGGCAGGAGGGCTGGGAATTCCCTTCAGGTGTTTTTCCCTGGAAGCAGGGGTTAGGAGACCCTGATCATCTGTGTCATCGCCTCTTCGTTGGTTTGGCTTGGATCCTGCAGACACAAAATGTTGGAAATTCCTCGTTTTTCCATGAAGCAGAGAGAACCACGCACAGCTATGGGGAGGAGACACTCCTGCCCTTCCCTTGATCTCCAACGCTCTCCTGTTTTTCCTGGGTTTTACAGGCCAGTGTAAGAGACTGGGACACAAAAATCCTGGTACTTCCCAGGAATGTGTTGTTTCTGGTATTCAGGAAGACCTAGGACTGGTCAGGTATTTAGGAATGATTTTAGCTCAAAGTAAGAAATACTCCCTAAAGGCACAGGACTGCTCTAAAGCACTGAGCAACAACAGAACCTGTTCCTTCTACTCCATTGTGTCCCTTCCTTTGAAAAATGCCTTGCACTTTTTATGCAAATCAATATGCAGCTAAGAATCAGATATTCCCATTTTTTAATTTCCATCAGATGTAAAGATAAGGTGTCTCTACCTTGAATTCATGTCCTGAAAGAACACTCCTGGTACCCAACCAGAAAGGTTGTTTTACAAACAAAGAGTGTTTGTGTGCATTTATCCTAAAAACTACAAAGTGAACACACTTCTATCCACATTATCATCACTTAATTCCTCAGGGCAAACATCCCTTGCTCTCCACAAGCAGTGACAGGAGGTTTTTTTTCCCAATGCTTGGAATAAATTTAAAGGCAGGGAGAGCCAAGGGTCAGCAGCAGAGAAATTCAGAGTCAGAGAGGGCCAAGGGTCAGCAGCCAAGCCCTAAAACCCCACCCAAGCAGCACAGACACCTCTGATGTGTGTCCTGAAGGGCTGGAAGGGGGTTTGGCCCAAACCCCACTCACCTGCATGTGAGGGCTGTCCTTTTCCTTGGGGGAGAAGAAGCGGCCCCCCTCTCCCCGCTTGCGGGCCATGGCGTGCCGGTGCCGGGACTCGTGCAGGTATTTCTGCAGGGAGGGAAGAAGAAGTGACTCTTCCAGTCACTGCTTCCCAGGGGACATTCCCAGTCCTTATCCATGCCCTGCCCCACTTCTTCCCAGGGCAAATTCCCAGTCCTTATCCATCCTTCTGCTCCACAGACTCCCACTCACTGCTTCCCAGGGGATATTCCCAGTCCTTATCCATCCTTCTGCTCCACAGACTCCCACTCACTGCTTCCCAGGGGATATTCCCAGTCCTTATCCATCCTTCTGCTCCACAGACTCCCACTCACTGCTTCCCAGGGGATATTCCCAGTCCTTATCCATCCCCTGCCCCCCTTCTTCCCAGTCACTGCTTCCCCAGGGGAAATTCCCAGTCCCCATCCATTCCCTGCCCCACTTCTTTCCAGTCACTGCCTCCCCAGGGGATATTCCCAGTCCCCATCCATGCCCTGCTCCACAGACTCCCATCCATGCCGCCCAGGAGATATTCCCAGTCCTTATGCATCCCCTGCTCCACTTCTTCCCAGTCACTGCTTCCCAGAGGATATTCCCAGTCCTTATCCATCCCCTGCCCCACAGACTCCCAGTCAGTGCTTCCCAGGGGAAATTCCCAGTCCCCATTCCTCCCCTGCCCCACAGACACTGCTGACAGTCAGTGCCCACTCACACAGAGCTCCAGACGCTCCCAAAAACACCCAAAGGAAGCAGAACTGTCCCCAAGGGACTTTAAAACTTTACTCTGACGTAACTCGTGAACAACAAAAACGTCATAAAACCGAGAAACACCAAGATCCTAATCCTCATTCTCCAGCCCAGGTGGGATTCTGTGCCTTTCTCACAGAGCATCCCTGTGTTAGATCCGAGTTTTATTCTCACCCTTCTCTCTTTGGGGATTTTTCCCTCTGCTTCCAGCTTTGCCCGTGCCTGCCTCCTCTTCAGGATGCGGTGGTACTGCTTGGCATTGACGTAGAGGGGCTCCTCCTCCAGCATCTCTGCTCCAGGCAAAGGGATCCTCTGGATGGCTGGGACTGAGCCAGCTCCAGGCACCATCTGTGCACAGAAGGGTTCAGTTCTTACAGCTCAGCACACAAACTGAACACAAAAGTGTCATTAAAACCCCGAATATTAAAATGGAAAGCGGGTTTTGCTCAGGTAATGCAGCTACTTGAATGAAATGGAGCAATAAATATGTTCTCAAAAGGCAGAAGCAATTTAAATGAATCAATTCCTTATCAGTCCTGCTGGGTTTTCTTGATAAAAGTAAAATTTCAATACAACTCCATGACCGTGTTGCTGCTTCTTGGACAATTAAACAAACAGGTCATGGCTGGTGCTTCCCTTTCTTTTGGGTTCTCTTACTTCGATTATTTCATTTCAGAGCATTTCTGAGCCAACATTGCAGAGCTGCTGACATCTAGTGGGGACCAACAACATTCCAGTCCAAGGGCCTCACACTACAAAGAAATAGGAACTGGCAGGAAAAACCTCTGTAAATGATGGAAACAAATCCTAAGGGATCCTCAAGAAAACCAGTAGTGACTCAATCTATTTAAACCTTTGCTCATCAGCTCGCAGCTCAGTTTGAATTTCAGCTTCTAGATTTCTGAGCTGCTGTGGGAGAGAGAAAGTACAGAACACACAGGTCACAGCAGGATCCAGGGCTTTGAAGCTGAAAATTTGTATTGTTTAAACTTGAAACTAATGGAACTTACAGAGAGAACTGAGAATATTAATGTGACCTGAATTTCAGGCAAGAGTTTATCAGAGAATCAGGGAATCACAAGATGGTTTGGGTTGGAAGGATCTTAAGGATCACCCAGTTCCAACCTTCTGCCATGGGCAGGGACACCTTCCACTGTCCCAGGTTGCTCCAGCCTGGCCTTGGACACTTCCAGGGATCCAGAGGCAGCCACAGCTTCTCTGGGCACCCTGTGCCAGGGCCTGCCCACCCTCCAGGGAGGAATTCCTTCCCAGTATCCCATCCAACCCTGCCCTTCTTCCACTTAAAGCCACTCCCCACTGTCCTATCCCTACCCTTGTGAAAATCCTGCAAGATTTGAGTACAGACACCTTAAAGCTCAGCCTCCAAAGGCAGCAGTGGGAATTTCACACCTACCATGACCATTCCCCCTGAATTGACCACGTTCCCAGCCACTGGCAGTGTCACTGTGACTGTCCCCTGGCCACTGCTGGTGGTGTTGGTGTTGGCTCCAGTTTGGACAATCTGGGCTCCAGCCAGGCTGGCTGCTGGAATGGTGATCATGCCTGTAACAGGGACTGTAACTTTAAGGAAGTAAAACACAAAAGGAAAAAAAAAAGAGAAGAAGAAGAAAAAAAAAAAAGAAACAAAGAAAGAAAAACACGCACACAAAAAGAAGGGAACAGCATTAGTCCCACTTCTGTGTTTTACTCATTCATCCTTCCAGAACATGCAGAGAGGGAGGAAAAGCCTTCAAGGGAGGGATTCAATTCCATCAGAACTCCTGGTTTTTGCATTTGTAACCTCACTGTGAGTAACCATGCACTCTTGAGGTGGAAAAGCAAAATTAAAGGTTTCTCTTCCACCAGCCCTTGCCAGAGACAAGGAGATTTTCTGTTTCTGAGGAAAAGAACCCCCGAGTGAATTCCTGCAGAACACAAACACCTAAATAAATCAAAAGCCCTCTCCAAGAGGTCTCCTGGCTCCTCCCAGCCCTCCTACCTTGCTGCAGGATGGTGCCATCAGCATTCACGGGCTGGTACACGATGGTCTGGCCCTCAGCAGCCTGGGCGACCTGCTGGCCTTGCACTGCTATCTGCTGCTGGGTCTGAACAAAACAAAGAGCACAGAAAAGTTACAAATTGCTTCTTTTTTCCGGTGTTTACAATTCCTGAATGAACACATGGTGCTTGAGGTGTTCCAGGTGTCTATTTCTGTTGCCTCATTAGCAGCAGTAAGAAATAGGCTGGAGCACAGACCAAATAACTGGAGATCAAACACCTGAAGCACATGTAAGATGCTTTTTCTAACAGTTCAATAATGAAAAAAACCCAAATTCTAGCTTTCCTGTCTCACTATGAAGATGTGAAAGGAAGAACTATTCTGCTCAGAAATTTAATTTTGGCCCTAATCAGAAGCATCAGCAGAAACCCCAGGTGTGACTGGACTACTGCACACAATGGCCCAAGTATGGAATTAGCAATGCTTCATGTTTTCAAAATTCAACAAAGAGACAAAAACAACCACGAACCAATAAAATACAGAAACACGATGGAGAAAAACATGCAATCTAATTCTTCTGCCCCAGAGTCATGTATGAAACACTACAAAAACATGACACTTATTCTCAAGTTCTCCTCAATATTAATAATTCCTTTTTTTTTTTTACTTAACCAAATCTTAAGTCATTTGCCAAGTTTCTCTTCCTGTTCCTCTGCAGAAAAGCCTTTCATGCTGGTGCAGTTACCTGTGTCTGGCCAGCAGTAACTGCAGTCTGGGGCTGCTGTATAATGATCTGCTGGGTCTGGCCCTGCTGCCCCTGTACCTGCACAGCCTGCCCACCTTGAATCTGAATCTGACCTGGCTGGACCAACTGAATCTGTGGAAGAAAGAGTCAGAAAGGAACATTAACTATGCCTCTGATTTCTCCCTCCTCGGCCTCAGCATGACCAAGTCATCTCTGAGGGTGATTTACTGTTGCACAGAAAAAGAAAGCAGCGAGTCTTCTCTTTTTCCAGTTGAAAATGAGGAGTTTTAATGGATTGCTCCCCGTGACACGGCAGCCCAGGCAGGCAGGGCAGAGGGACCAACGTGCTGTGTCACTGTGCTCCAGCAGTTCTGCACTGCTTACACAATAAATCACTCGGGAGAAATCAATTATTCACGTGGCACTGGGAACAAATAGTCAGGTGGAAGAAGAGGAGGACTAAGATTTAAGACATCTGTGGGGTGTTAATTATCCAGCACTCAGAAGTACTTCTGGGATATATAAAGTTGTCCTCAGCTTTGCAGAGTCTTTCCACCACTGTGGAACATTCTTAGATTAAAAAAGGAGAGCTGGAATATGGTTTGAAGTTTGTGTTTAAAAACATAGTTATGGATTTTCCTCCAACAACCAGGCTGAGAAGAACCTCATACAAAATACAGTGGTTTTCAACAAAGGAAATTTGAAATAAACCTCTCAAAACACCAAGACATCATTTGCCTTCCTGGACTGTGCTGGATTCCTAAATCCCATCCTCAATCACCAGAACACTTCCATTATGCCATGGTTACAGGTCTTCCCTTTGCTTTTGAGGAACACTTCAACCACCTCTTTAAATTTACCTACTGTCTTTTAAACAGATAATTGCTTCCAAAGAAATCCATCTTCTGTACCTCCTTCACTATTGCCTTCTGTGCAACAGGGATGTTTACATTCCCCTTCAACAACCACACATTAGAGGGGGCTCAAGCACAAATTATTTCCAAGAAGCTTTCTTAAATAGGTTTTTTTTAATCCTCTTTCTGAGCCATAAATTGAACAGGCACCAGATCCCCTACTACACTGCAAGGGCCAGATAAAATATCCCAACAAACATCAATCCTGGTCTAGGGGGAAGGTATCCCTGCCTATGGCAGTGGGGTGCAGCTTTAAGATCTCATCCAACCCAAACCATTCCACGCTGAAAACCCCCAAACCAACCCAGCTGTGTTTTAATGTATTTAATCTAAAAATCTTTATGCTAAAGATTAAATACACTAAATACAATAATAATTAATACAATAATTAAATACACTAAATCTTTAATGTATTCAATCTAAAAGGTTTACACCAGGCCGTAGAACATAAAAACTGAATCCATACACGACTTCCACTCATCCCCACCACGCCAGAGCCACAAAGCACCCGCTCAGCCTGGTTTTGGGGGTGCTGAGCAGAGCCGTGTGGCAGTGGGAGCATCCCAGGGTGTGCCCAGGCGGTGCCCCCGGGGTGTCTCACCTGCTGCAGCCCCTGCGTGCCGGACACGGGCACCTGCATGATGGTCTGGCCCTGGCCCCCGGGCACGGCCTGCACCATGATGGGCTGGCCCGTGGAGGTGATGAGCTGCCCCCCGCTCACCTGCACCATCAGCGGCTGCCCCTGCACCTGCGAACAACAAGGCAACAATGAAAACCCCGCCCCAGCAGCGCCGGCGCTCCCTGGGCTCCCCCGGGGGCAGAGCGAGGGAGAAACGGGCACCGAGCTCCGCACAGCAGCTCTGCTCTGCAGGATGTGCCAGGGGTTTAGTGAGGTATCTGCTTCTCGTGCAGTCTAGCTGTTATAAAGTGGGAAAACGGCGTTTTTCCAGCCACAAGAACTACCTTCATGCACAGCCCAAGAGCGAAGTGGAATAGAAAACTTCATTATTCGCCTCGCAATTACTGGTTTTTAATTGGGGTGTCTATTGAGAGAGCTCTGTTCTGAGGTGGCTTCGGCTCTCTGCAATTTCAGGCCTACAATGTTTCCATTTTCTATCTGAGGCGGAGCATGGGATGTGCTGAGAGAAACTCTCCACGGTTACTGAGGGAAATTGGAACTGGAGCAACACAAAATGGAGTTCAGGGAGGAAAAGTCCAAGTGGATGAGCAGCAGCCACTTTTGGGCCCAAAAAGGCTTAGAGTGGATATATAAATATAAATATAAATATAAATATAAATATAAATATAAATATAAATATATGAGTGAGGGTGGTGAGGCCCTGGCACAGAGCAGCTGTGGCTGTCCCATCCCTGGAAGGGTCCAAGGCCAAGCTGGAGCACCCAGGGCTGGTGGAAAGTGGTGGGGTTGGAGCTGGGTGAGCTTTAAGGTCCTTTCCCACCCAAACCAGTCTGGAATTCTGTGGTAACTTTGGCCTGAGAGTCTCTGGACTCTTGGACCAGGTATGGCTCTGGTCACTGGGAAAAAGGCCCATGGAAAGAGAAACGAGGGGAGAACCTCTCTGTTTGAACTCTCTCACCTGCCAAGCCCCCAAATTCCCCAAACACATCTTGAAAAATGCTCTGCCTTCAAGGCCTAAATGCAAAATGAGTCTGATGAACTAGGGAATCACAAAATCTGATTTGTTTAGGAACAAGAACATCACAGCGTGGTAAAGTCACCGAGTTCCTGGGCGTCACACCCCAGAGGGTGAGGAACCAAATCCTGCAGGGAACAACCAACTGTGGTAACACCCTGCCCTGGGAATTTGACTTTCCAGGTCACCACTCTGTCCCTCAGCCTGTCCCTGTCCCATCCAAAGCCCTCAGCCCCAGGGCTGGGTCACACAGGGAGGAGCATGCTCAGGTCAGCACAGAGAAGCACAGGCAGCAGCACAATGCCCAAGAAGCAGAAAGGAAAACGAGACATTCCAGGATTTTTGTTAATGAATTAGAGCAAGGCAAAATAGAAAAAAAAAAAAGGGGGAGAGGAGAACATAACAACAACCAGAGGTCCCAGTGAGCCCAGCAATCCAAGTCAGGCAGCGTTTGAGATTTGAACTCTGAACATAAAAAATGCTGTGTTAACTCTGCACCTGGCAGGGCCATTCCAGCCCCTTGGAACCATCCTGCTCTGAGGAATTACAATCCAAACAACAACAAAATACTGAGTGCAAAACTGCTACGGTTGCCCAGGGTCTGTCAACTGCTCTAAAAAGGGCTCCTGGAAAGCCTGGCTGAGTTAAGGAAGCGGAGGCTGCAAGACAGGAAATGCTTCACACTGGAACAAATCACTCCTTCCAATCTGTATTTGCTGTTTGGGTTCACAGGGCTCCTGGGTTTCCCTGTGTTGTTTGCAGGTAAATAAGAAATTGGATCTCTCAGTGCCAGAGAAGCCAATATTGTCCCCAGGTGTCCTTTTAGTCACAGGTGAGGAGGTTCCACTGTTCAGGCTCTCCCACCACCTCTGTCTGTCCCATGCAGTGAAGGCAGAGCCCTCCTCAGGGAGCAGCTCAGAAACCTCATTTCCTTGGAATTACAGAAAATCTTTGGGCTTTACCCTGACTGTTACTTCCTCATTTTGGTGTTTTTGAGGTCACATTGAACCACAATTCCCTTCCAGAATTCCTGGCATGCACCTGGGACCCCAGGAACTGCTCCAATCCCATGGCAAACCCTACAGCCAGCACCCGGCAGAGATTCCTGCTCCACATCCCCCTGCTCCTCCTGAAACCCTGGGAAAAACACAGCATTAGATATGTGGGTGCTGGGGAGGGTCATGCAGTGCTCAGAAACACAATCAGAGAGGTCACCACTACCTGGAGGGTCTGGACTTGCTGGCCTGAGGCCGATGCCACCTGGGCCTCAGTCTGCAGCTGGACAGCTGTGACACCTCCCTGCTGCTGGGAACAGGAACAGGGAGAGCTTGAAACATGGGAATGCACAGCTCTGACAGCACACAACACACTGCTGGGACAGGGGGTGGGATTCATACACCAGCAACAGGAATTTCAGCAAACCTAAGGCTGGAGTTCCCTGGAACTGCACGTGGCACTGCCAGGATTCAAAATCCCGACCCACGGGGAACAGGAGGGATCATTTTGCAGGATACGAAGCTGAGTTTTAGGGTTTTAGTCTGCTCACTGCCCAGGTTTGTCGCTGTGAAGGGTTCCAGATTTCGGTCAGGCTGGTTTGTCACAACAGAGCCCTGCCTGAGGCACAGTCTGAGCTCATCTCTGCCACCCCTGTGTCACTGTCTGCCCACCAGTGACCTGAGGGACAGTCTGGAGAGGCTGCAGGAGCAGTTAAGAGCTAAAAGACTTTTCTATCTTTAGCCTCTTTGCTAAGAGTCCCAAAATACTCCCTGTAACTGTGTTAGCATGGGGAGATGAAGGACAGCTCCCTCCCAAGTGCTGCAACAGCCTGGTAAAACAACTTATTTTAGAAAAATGTTTCATGTCAGACACAGGCTTTAAGAGCCTGTACTGAAAATGAAAGCCAAGGGATGGTTTTATCTCCTTTTTACCTAGAAAATGTCAATAAACCAAACACATCTTCGGTTATCTGCTGCAAACAGGTATTTGGGATAATCCTTAATATTACATGTTTTAATCTCAAGTGCAATCTTGTTCTGGCTGAAAAAGTCAACTTCAGCTAAATCCAATGGAAGGATTTGGTCCCTGCTGAGGCCAAGGCAAAGCAGATCTCCATGAAAACATCATCCAGTGGCTCATCCCTTTGCATGGCAAACCACCAAACTCTCCTTGCCTTCAACTAGAACAGAAGATGCAGCAAAAACTCAGCAGCAGCTGAAAATATATCCCTAAATCTGAATATGGAAAGCTTAACAGTAAGAATAAATAAGCCCTTAAAACTCAGCCTTGATATTTTGCACATTGAAACACGAACTTCTTTGTGGGAGGGATGAATTCACCCCAAGCTACGTGTCTGGTTTAATTCCTGTTCTGTGTGTTTGTTTTGCTCCACCTGTAGTTGTAAAACAAAGAATCTGAATAAATGTTCGTTTGAGAAAGCTGGAGGAAACCTCTGTGGGCTTGAACAAAACCTGTTTTAATTTTGGGAGAATTTTTTCTTGTGGACAACTCTTTCTGTTAATACTCTGTTTCCTCCATTTTCAGAGATGTGTTAATATATACTTATACATTTTTATATTTCACTTTCCTCATGTCCTTACCAGTTTACAAACTCCCTGCTACTCCCTGAAATGTCGTCACTTGTACACCTACAATTTAATTTCATAAGTATATTTTAAAAACCACATTAATCTGACTTCCAGGCAGGTGCCATCAGTGCCCAGGTGACAGAAGTCAGGTACCCAGGAGGACCAGGAAGCCCCTCAGAGCTGCTGTGCCCCTCTGGGGGGTGCAAAGAGCTCCCACATTCCCAGATTCCGTACCTGCTGCTGGATCTGCCCGGCCTGCACCACGATCTGCTCCGTGGAGCTGCTGCTGTTGGCTGTGTACTGCTCCATGGTGCCTCAGCCCCTGGCAAGACAAGCAGAAATCAAGTGATCACTGTCCCAGGGCTCAGGAATTCCCCTTCTCCCCCAGGAGCTGCACAGCCAAGCAAACCAGGAGCAGATCTCTCCCAGAGCTGCTCCAGCTCAGCAATGAACAGAGGTGGCACTTCAGCCACAGCCAGTCAGAGTGAGCAGCAAAACCACCTCAGTTCTGTCCCAAATTTCAGGGAATCCACCACTTCTGAGTCTGCACATCCTGGGATCCAGCAGGGGAGTGTCACTGCTGGAAAACCTCAGGAAATGCAACCTTTAGGTGTGAATTCAGCAGAGCTGTGGAGCTTTCTCTCCTTCCCCCAGTGCACACCACATTCTCCTCCTACAGGACCCTAAGGATCATCCAGTGCCACCCCTGCCATGGCAGGGACACCTCCCACTGTCCCAGGTGGCTCCAAGTCCCATCCAACCTGGCCTTGAGCACTTCCAGGGGCATCCACAGCTTCTCTGGGCACCCTGTGCCAGGGCCTGCCCACCCTCACAAGGAGGAATTTCTTCTCTAAAGAATTATTTATACACTCAAATATATTCTCCGTGTATTTTGGGAACCACCAGCAGATTTCCCAGCACCTCCATCCTCCTGCTGCCTCTCATTCCTTGGCTCTTTCCCTGCACACATCAACACCACTTTGCTGAAATAAAACACCTCTTCCCTGCCACTGTTTTCTCTCCTCACTGGCCCAACCAGGGCAGAATTCCTACTGTAGCGAGGTGTTTGATTTATGTCACGACTGAACAAGTTCCTGCTACACTGGTGAAAGAAAATACAGCCTGGAACTTGAATTTTCCAAGTCTAAAGCAACAAAACCTCAAGCTCCCTCAATTTTTCAAGGAATGCTGGCAGGATTAAGTCACAGACTCTCTGTACCAGTTGCTGTGGTTCCTGCTGCTGTTTGAGCTCCATCCTTTGCCCATTTACTGACACTTTTTCACAGCCAGGATAGAATAAGATAAATATTCTTTCTGAAGATGCTGCTGTCTGGTTCTCATTTCAATTCTGCACTGGATACTTCACTTCTGCCTTAAATTAAAAACTTTAATTAAAACATTAACAGTTCTGTAATGCCAACACTGCACCAGCTGCCCGAAGTTCTGGACAAGGTTCTACCAGTGCTGGATCCACACCCTCCAAGGGATTACCTCATCCCCTTCATTAAACACAGAGCACCCAAGTTAAATATTAAAGATCGGGGATCAATCAATGGCAGGACGGCAGCTCCTCCCCCGGTGAGCTCATGGGCAGCTCCTCCTCACCGGGAATGCTCTGGGAACGAGGGAGTGTTCCAATTCCAGCAGCAGATATAAACATAGGCAACATCAATGTATTTTATACATATATTACAAATATCCTGAGTTGTAAGGGACCCGTTAGGATCATTAAACTGCCGCTTCTGCACACGACAGCCCCAAGAAATATACACAAATATATGTATGAGGCCATGGCAGCTACACCATGAGCTCCCTCAACAACCAACCCACACCAAAAGCAAACCAGTGCCGTGAACAGCCCGGGAGCTCCGGAGCATCATTTTAACCGTGGCACAGCCCGGAGCAGAGCCCCTGCACGGGCAGAAGTTCCCAGGGCAGAGCCTGCGCCGTTCCCGTGGGATCCCCGAGCTCCAAGGACGCCGCACGCCCACGGCCAGGCCGGGATTTAACAGGAGCAGCGCGGAGGCGCGGTCTGAGCACACGCGGGGCCCAGGTCCGGCTCCCGGCTCCGTGAGGAGCCCGGGGCTGGCCCGGGGCTGCTGCTGCCGGCGGGACGGCCCGGCCCGGGGCTCTCTCGGTGTGCTCGGGCCCCTCGCTGCACGCACCGGGGGCGGCGGCACCGCGCACCCCGCGGAGCGGCCGGG
>VZRO01007059.1:26518-120083 GCA_013397915.1 Daphoenositta chrysoptera | reverse complement strand
TGTCAGAGGGGCAGTGTGTGAGCCTGCATGCTGTGTGTGTGAGTGGCAGTGCATGAGCTTGCACAATCGTGTCTGGATATGCAGCACGTTTGTTGGTGTGTAAATGGGACATGTGGGATCCTGCTCAGAGAGGACAGGAATGGTTGGGTGTGAGCTTGCACATGTGTGTGCAGGTGTGCTGCTCCTGGTGAGACAGGACCAAACGGAGCCCCAGGGCCTGAAATAAGAAGAGAGTATAATTTTTACAAGGAAAGCATTCCCTTCGCAGCAGAGGGTTGAAAACAAATGGCTCTTCCAAAGCAAATGGGGTTCCTCAGCCCCAGCACCAGAGAGAGCTTCCAAGAGGCTGCTGGGTGGGAAAGGCCATGTAAACATTGGTTTAATCCCTCTGTCCTCCTGCTGCCTGCAGGGATGCTCTAGCAACATGCCTGCCTCTTGCACCCCAAGATGCTGCAAGGCCCTAGGGAGCAGTCTGGGGACTGCTCCTCTCTCAGGCTGTCCCTGGCTCCCCCTCCTTGGCTCCCCCAGGCCTGCCTGCCCAGTGGCTAAGGTCCCTGGGAGGTTTGCATCCTCTGTCAGGACTCTCATTCCCTTTGCTGTAGGCACAAGGCATTTGTGCATCCAAGAGCAAGTGGGACACTACACCTGGGGCTTCTCGAAGATGTGTGGACAGACAGTGAGAGGCAGCAGCGGGAGCTGCAATGAGGGAAATTCCCCATAAACACATGGACAAATCATGAGGCCACTGTGAGTGTTCTCAAATACTGCAGGAGGGGCCTGGAGAGGACTGTCCTTGGAGATACTCAGATAGAGCGGGGTGGGAATCTATCCTGGGAGACACTTGATGGGAGCAGCCTGCTTGGAGCTGGCCCAAGCGGGACCAGACTGTTTCATGAAGCTCCACCATCCACACTGCTCTGGGGAGAAGGTTCCTTCTGGAGTAGGGGCTTGCAAGTGAGAGCCCCAAGCAGGGTAGTGAGGGTGGGCATTGGGACTCTTGCCACCCCTTCTGTCCCCTGCAAAAGCCATGAGTCCTGGTGCTGCATCCTCATGTCCCAGTGCTGCAAGTGAGTGAGTCTGCATGTTAGCCTCTATCTGTGCTTGGCTCCCATGACCCAGAAACCGCTCTGCCTCATCCTCCTCATCTTTATCCTCCTCCTCGCCAGCATGTTGCTCCATGAAGGCCCTTTGGCATAGCTGCCCGCTGTGCACTGTGATGTCCTGCTTCAATCTGAACCAGTGTCTTGCTCACCAGAACCACTGAAAGGACCTGGGACAAGGTTCTGCAGCATCTGGCAAATGTAGAATCTGCTCAAAAAGTGCTCATGGAAGAGGAAAAAAATAGCAAAACTTTGAGGAAGGAGAGAAGACAGGCAGTAACCCTGCGAGACCCTTGCCTCAGGAGCGGGAGGCAGGAAACATAAGGAGCCATTTATTTTAAGTAAACTATAAATATCGGACTACAACAAATCCATGTAAGAAAGGAAAAGTTGGTCTGTATCCAAAGATTTACGAAAGGTCTTGAGCAAACATGTGTGATTGAGTCTGGCAATGTGTGTGTGTGTGTGCCGGTGCGTGTGCTAATCAAGGGCTGCAGCACTAGATATGGCATCATCCCCCAAATTAAAAACAGAGCGAATTCAAAATCGAGACAAAAGTGTATCAGAGTCTCATGACTGATGATAACATCAGTGGGTGGGAAGTGAGAGTGAAGCACGTCCCTCTGAAAATGCCTGCTCCAGCTGGGAGCAGCTCTGTGCTGCCATGCCATGCTGCCATCCCCAGCTCTGCCAGTGGAGAGCATCCTGAGTATGTGGGGATGTGGAACTGGGGGACCTGTGGCTGGTCTAGACAGGCTGCTATGGGGGCTGCAGGTGCCACTGTTGCCTGTGTCCTTCACTGGTGCTTCCTGCCAGGAGTGTGATGTGGGCTGTCAGGTTGGCTCTGGGTTTGTACCAACACTGCCAACCTTCTTTCCAAGTCCCCATGAACTCTCACAAGCTGGGATGCAGCCACAGATCCTCATGGGAACACCAAGGTATTCCCAGCTCCATCAGCTGCCTCCCTGGAATGTCTTGGAGAAGAAGGTGCCAAGAACAGTGTCTGGTGGATGCAGCTGCACCATGGTCTGCTGCAGCATGGGCAGGGCAGCCCTGCTAGGGAGGGATTTGGGCAGAGCTTGTTCATCACCATAGAATCACAGGATGGTTTGTGTTGGAAAGGACCTTAAAGCCCATCTCATCCCACCCCCTGCCATGGGCAGGGACACCTTCCACTGTCCCAGGTTGCCCCTTTCCAACCTGGCCTTGGACACTTCCAGGGATGGGGCAGCCAGAGCTTCTCTGGGCACCCTGTGCCAGGGCCTCTGCACCCTCACAGGGAGCAATTCCTTCCCAATATCCCATCCATCCCTGCCCTCTGGCAGTGGGAAGCAATTCCCTGTGTCCTATCACTGCATGCCCTTGCTAAAAGTCCCTTTCCAGATCTCTTGTAAGCCTTTAGGTACTGATAGGCCCTGTTCAGGTACAGGAGGGCCTCACGTAGGACTGATGTTTACAGGGTCACAAGATGATTTGCTTTAGTCACCAGTAAGTTTCCATCCTGGCCAGTACTCAAGTTGGAAGCTACAGGACCTTTCTTCCAGTAACAATGGTACTGTTCCACTTGGGCTACAACTCATTTTTTCCAAAGAACTTGTAACAATGGTACCAATTCACTTGGGTTGCGATTCAGGTAAATGATTTACCAAGGCTAACAAGAATTACTGCTTATCCTTTGTTCCCCATCTTGGTCAGGCAGCTGATGTTCCTGTTACAGGCAGGATTGTTCCCCCCTGTACCGTGCAAGAGCTCCTGGAGCAGTCAGGGGATGCTTCACTGCCCAACCACAGACAGGGTTTATCAGGAACTTCTGACACTGTAGAGCTGGCCTGAGGAGGGATGGGGGCAGGATGCACCACCACAAGACCCATCCCGGGGAAATGTCACAAACCTAGCATTTCTAGCCCCAAACTAGCAGGCTTGGTGAGCAGCTCTTGGGTTGCAGAGTTTCAGCTTTTTGCAGCAGTCTTGGAGCTTTCTTGCACTCTATGAACACTAGTAACTCTATGCTCATACTTGGGCAGCTTTTGGCTTATCTGCCCCAGCTTTGTTTGGAGCTGAGCCCTGCTTTAACCTCAGGCAGAGAATAAATCTGATGGGCATGAGGTGCTGGGCCCTGCTGTGCTGCCAGGCTGATGACAGTGAACATATTGCTCTGCAAGTGGCGCCTGCTTTGTGTGACTGCTCTTATCACAGCCAGCTAACATGCTTTGCCCTTTTCTTTCTGCCTGTGCGAAGTATTGCCCTGGTCCCCAAGGGTCAGCCTGGCTTTCACCGCTGAGCCACTGCGCCGTGGTGCTGCTGCCCGAGGCACCTCAGTCCCCTCTGCCTGCTGTAGCTGATGCTTCAGGCAGTGGGGGATGCCACCAGCGTGCCCAGGGCCAGGCTGGGCTGCAAGTGGCCACGCAGAATCCAGTGCACCCACACCCCCCCCGCGGATGGCCGTGCTGGCACCCTGGCTGCACCCACTCACTGCTCCTGGCTGGCTGCCCTGGTCGGGGCTCACAAGGCTGTGTGCTGCTGCCGCAGGGCTGCTCCTGCTGCACCGGACTGCCTGTGCAGGGGCTGTGCCAGGGTGGGTGCCCCAAGGTGGGCAGCTGGTCACTGGATCTCAGTGGGACCTTGGGGTCCTTGTCCCGCTGTGCTGGGAGTCCAACACCTCCTGCACCACCATGCTGGCTTTGCCCTCTTCTTGCTGGTCTAAGAGCATAGGTGGAGCTGGGCTGGAATGGACTAAGGTGTCAGCCGGTGTGCCACACCACACCATGCCACCACTTCTCACCCCACACTGCCCACAGGAAGCTGCAGAGAGAGGTTTGACCTCCTGTGCTGCCTGTTTGATCCTTCAGGAGCCTTGCAGGACTGTGGCATGCTTGGAGCCAGATGTGTCTGCAGGATTACAAACAACCCGAGTAACAGATTACTGTGTCACCACTCGTTTGCTCTGTCTGCCACCAGCATTGTCTGACATCTCTGTGGTCACTGTGGCGTCCTCCAGCTGCCATCACTTGTCACCATCAGTCACACACACTACCCTCAGACTTGGCCATGAGGCAGATTAGCCATAATTAGTACTGCCCATCATCACTAATCTCTATCTTCATTGTCAGTTTCAGCACCACCCAACGCCTACTATTCCCATTTATTAGGAGTGTGGTGGATTCTCCGGCGCGTGGCGTCTCTGATCCAAGATGAGATATCTTCTTTGAAGGGCACTGCTTGGCTTCAACAGGTCCTGGTGACCCGGATCCCTGAGCAGGTTCTTCCAGTGCTCCCGAGGCACTGAGTAGGTTTGCCTCTTCTTGGCTTTGGAAGCACCTGCTACCAAGTCCCTTCTGTGGGTGATGGGATGCTGCTGCCTCTGTGGTGAAATGAGACCCAGGTTGTGCTGCGTGCTGGGGTGCCTGGGTGAGCTGAGGAGATGCTCAGCCAGCCAGGCTGCTCTGGTGCATCTCAGGTGGGGATCTCAGGGACTGAAGGGAGTAGGGCATGGTTGCAGATCAGTACCTCTCTGCAGTCCCATCCCTCTCTACTCCCACAGGACTTTTTGGGCAGGAGCAGACACCTGGCAGGGTGGAGGCTGTGAGCAGGCTCTTGGGCAGAGTGGACACCCAGGGTTGGTGTCCTTCTCTGAAATGTGCTGAGTGGCAGCCCAAAACAGGGTGGATGCAGTGCAGAAGGATGTTCTCCTTCCCTCCAGGCTGGCGGCTCTGGTCTGTGTTGTGCCCTGCCCCGTGTCCCCTGACACCGTGTCCCTCGCATCCAACACGGCTGCTGTGCCAGCAGGGATGCCTGCAGCACTTGTCTGGCACATGGCTGGTCCCAGCGAGGAGAGACCAGCTGCTGTGTGTTTAGGAGAGACCCAGAAAATATTGGGGCGGGCTACAGGGAAGGTCAAACAAACCATTTATTTTCAGGCAGAACAGTCAGATGTGAATGTCTGTTTAGGAATCACATCCAGATGCTGAAATTAAACATCTGGGCTTCACCTCTGTGTTTTGTCTGCAGCCCCCAAGCGTGGTGGAGCCTTTGGAACCATCTGCTGAGGAGTTATCACCTCGTTCATCAGCCGCCCCTCACCCTCTAATGTGCTGGGAAGGGCTGGGAAGAGTCATGATTGCAGAACCCCGCTGCTGGTCAAGCTCTGCCTGCCCCCTGCTCCACCAAATAGGCTGCTCTGCAGCTGCCACTGGTGCGATGTGTTCGAGGGCCTCAGCTCCACAGGCGTTTGGCCCTTTCCCCGGGCAGCAATGTGGGAGCGTGTTCAGTAAAACTTGGAAGATGTCCTTTCATATCCTGGACGAGATTAGGACTTTTCACTCTCCAAGAAGGGCTGAGAGGCAGACAGAGGGTTTGGACTGCCCCTTGGAGTTGGATGGGCAGCTCTGAGCTGCCAGCCCTGTGTCCTTGAGGCATCAGTCCTTTGGCAGGGGTTTGTGTGCTGGGCATCTGCAATCCAGGCAGCTCATATCCGACTCGGCTGGCATAAACAAATCCTTCAACAGGAGGAGGTCCTGAAACCCTGCGTGCAGCCTCTCTTGGAACAAAGCTGGCAGCAGGGCCAGAGTGCAGGGTGGCATGGAGAACGTGGCCAGGGTAAACCTCCCCCAACTCAGCTCCAGCTGTTTCCTCTGGGCTGGAGGGTGTGATGCTGCTGGGTACAGCCCATTGCCAGTGGGGCAGGTCTCAGCAGGGCTACATCATGAGCAGAAGAAGCCAGAGGCTCTGAGGATGGCTCCAGAGAGCTGTTTGCCCTGGTGCTGTAGCTGCTGGGTCCTCTCCATTTGGCAGGGCCCTGGTGAAGGTGGTTTCTAGAGGGGGTCCAGGACTGGCAGCCCCCATGACATTTGATCTGGCAAGTTTCAGGCTTGTTTACTGCATGAAGAGCAGCTGGCTTGCTCAACCAGAGCCCTTGCTGCCCTTGGGTGATCTAACCTATGCAGTGGCACTAGTGATGGACGGGATCTGCACGGTGGTATTTGAATGGTCCTTATCATAGAATCACAAAATCATAGAACATGCTGAATTGGAAGGGACCCATCAGGATCATTGAGTCCAACTCCAGGCCCTATGCAAGACACCCCAACAATCCCATGCTGTGCCTGAGAGTATTGTCCAAACACTCCATGAACTTAGAAAGGTTTGGAACTGGGACCACTTCCATGGGAGTATGTTCCAGTGCCTGACCACCCTCTGGGTGAAAAACTTTTTCCTGATATCCAACCTAAATCTCCCCTCAGATCCAGACACTTCCTTGAGTCCTGTCACTGGTCACAAGAGTGAAGGGATCAGAGCTGCCCCTGCACTGCCTCTCGGGAAGATGTTGAAGAGCTCAAGGAGGTCTCCCCTCAGTTCTCTTCTCCAGGCTGAACACACCAAGTGCCCTCAGCTGCTCCTCATCCGGCCCCTCCAGACCCTTCCCCATCCTTGTGGCCTCCTTTGGATGCTCTCCAATAGCAGAGCAGAGTGGGACAATCCCCTCCCTGGCCTGGCTGGTGTCGCTTGGCCTGGCCCCCCAGTACAAGGATGTCCCTCCTGGCTGCATGGCACTGCTGGCTCAGATCCAACTGGCCATCGACCAGAACCCCCAGGTCCCTTTCTGCAGCTTCTCTCCAGCCTCTCCTTCCCAGTCCATATGCATGGACAGGACTGCTCTGTCTCAGGTGCAGAATCTGGCACTTGCCTTTGTTAAATTCCACATGGTTGGTGATTGCCCGTCTTTCATTAGTCAAGGGCCTCTCTGCCCTCGAGGGAGTCAACAGCTCCTCTCAATTTAGTGTTGTTGGCAAACTTTCTTAGTATTCCTGTAAGTCTTGCATCCAAGCCATTAATGAAGATGTGGAAGAGAACTGGGTTGAGGATGGAGCCCTGCAGAACCCTACTAGTGACTGAACACCAGTCTGATGTCACCCCACTCACTGTCCCTCTTTGTGCCTGACCCATGAGGCAGCTGTGGGCTGGACAGTTTGTCCAGAAGGATCCTGGCAGAGACTGTATCAAAAGCTCTTCTGAAGTCCAAAAAATCACATCTAGTGGCTTTCCTGGATCAAGCAGTTGGGTTACCCCGCTTTAGAAGGAAATCAGGTTCGACAAGCAGGACTTTCTTCTCATGAAGTTGTGCTGGCTGTGATTGATGCCAGCATTGTCCTCCAGGTGTTTTTCAATACTTCCCAGAATATTATTTTCCAGGATTTTCCAGGGCACTGAAGCGAGACTGACAGGTATGTACTTTCCGGGGTCCTCCTTCAGTGGCACGAGTTAAACACTCCTTGCATTATGTAACCTCTGAGAGCTCAGTAAGAGGGTATGTTTTGCTCAGGGTACAACAACCCCATGGCTTCACTCCTGGAGTGGGATGGGAATCATCACTGTTCCAACAAAACCAAGACCTGGCTCTTGTGACTGAGCCAACCCAACCAGCTCATTCCTGCCTGTGTTGCTGTGGATGTCACTGTGGCTCTGACTTGCTCTTCCTCTGCTCTTCCAGGAAGACCCCCCCGAATCTCCAGAAGGCCTGGAGGCGTGGGATGCTGGAGGTCTCACTCAAGTCTATTTACCACCTGCTTTCCAGGCTAGCACTGCAGACTTGAGCTGCAACAGGGAATCTGAGACCCTAAAGAAGGACCTACCATGGGGACAGTCCTGCCTCCCCACAGTTCTTTCACTTGCAGAAACCCAAGGCACATTACATCTTATAGCCTTGTACCAAGAACTTACCATCTCTGGGACTGGCCATCAGCTTGGGAATTTCAACCTTTCCCTTTCTGGAGGTTAACCACAACTGCTTACTGGGGTAGATGGGGTTTGCAAGGAGAGCTGGAAAAACACTGCACAAAATCTTCCTTGGTTCTATAAAATCTTCAAAACACAGATTATAATTTGAATTTCCCAAGTGACCTTCTGGTTCAGAAGGGACTAAATGTCAAAAAGATTGTTCAGTTGGCATCCTTCACTGCAGAGCTTTATGGTCCCCAGCACTCCCCTGTGGTCTGCCCTGCTGCAGCAGAGAAGAGGCTCGGTGTTGCTGCCTGAGGCCATGGCCATGAGGAACAATCACAAACCTGGATGGGAAGGGCAACTTCATACTTGCTACTCCCTCAGAGTGTCAGGTGCATAAAGATCAAAGAGCTTCCCCTCATTTTGCTTCATTGTTCTGCTGTGAAACTCTGTAAAGGTCCTGGCACAGGCGGCCTTGGAGCACCTTCACTGTGCAAGTCTAATCCAAGAAAATAAAATAAAAACTTTGGTTCCTTCCAGTTGTTCCAAGAGGAAGTGAGTCTGACCACAAGCTGAAACAGCAGAGCCCAGGGTGTTGGAGTGGTCTCTGGTCCCAGCTCCTCTGCTCAGGACTGGGATGGCCACTGGCTCTGGTATCCTGGACATGAGTCCCTGTTCTTGTTTCCCCAGAGCTGGCTCTCTGTGCAGTTAGCTCTGCTCAGGGTGTGTCAGCCGACCTTGTTGGGCCTGCTCTGCAGAGTTCTTCATCCACCCTTTGCTTTTCTTTTGTGTCTTGAACCCGTTTTTTACCCCTGAGACTTCAGCCCCAGCTGTGCATGGAGAGGAGCTGGTGTTGCATGTGAAAATAGGGCCAAACTCTTGCCTCCCTCTGTGGGGTGCTGGGGTCAGGAATCAGCACCACGGGCTGATCCTCATCAATCTGCTCCACCCACTGTCGCTGCCAAGAGCTGCTTGTACCCTGGACCCGCAGCAGGGCGGGGTCTGGCTGTATGCAGCAGCACTGTGGCCGCCGGGGTGGCCACACAGGGTCATCCCAGCTCTGCCGCTGGCGCTCCTGACTCCTCACATGCAGCACGACTGGGTCGAAGGAGAGTGTGTCCTGACACTGTGTTTCTGGCCACATGTTCAGGCAGAGACACATTTGGAGATGATTAATTAGTAGAAAGAAACAGGTCTAGAAACGAGGACCAGCTGCCAGCTGAAACAGGGAGCAGTGGTAAGTTTATTGCAAAGGCCAAAGGCTGTGCGCAGTGGCTTTGGAGGGTTTTGGGGATTCCTTGCAGCTAACTGCCATGTGACTTGTGCTTGTCTCTGCAAGCAGCTCCTGTGGCACAGAGACCAGCTTGTGGTGATCTGTGGTGCCTCAGCTACAGCTTTGATTCAGAGTTAACCAACAGACAGGCTTGTTTTACACTAGCAGTTGACCCTGTTTGATTCAAAAAAGGCATGAGAGAAATGTTGGTGTGTTGGTGGCTGTTGAAGGCAGTGATTTGGATGTCCCTAAGTAGCTGACTGCTCCTGGGAAGGTCTCATGTGAGTTCTTCTGTGATCTGGCAGGGCTGGACACACAGCTCCCGTCCCTTTGGTGCAGGCTTGTGGGGTGTCTCTAAATGCACCCCTGTGAGCTGCCAGCAAAATTATTCTTTTCTTGCCTTTTCTTAGCATACTTTCTGAATGTAGGACCCAACAAACTAGGAGATGGGGCACAGGGAAGGATATAGGGCAAGGCAGACCCTGAATGAGAGCACCCTTGCTGAAGACTCCTGCCTTGTGCTGTCTACTGGGGCTCAAGTTCAGGCCTGACTTCCAGGCAGGTATTTTGGGGGCTCTTCTCTGTAAAAAAAATATCCTTCCCTTGAATATCTTCATTAAATATAGCCCTGTTGCCTCCATATTTTTGTTCTGAGGTCGCAATCTTCAGGATGTCCCAAACGTGTGTGATTGTCCTTCTTTCCCTGCCTTGTGGACCCCATGATTCCCATGTCTCCACCTCCTTGGTGGCTCAGCACCAGTGTTCAGCACCAGTGCTGGGGCCAGGTTTGGAGACGGGACCGTGCTGTGGGCTTGTGCCTCGTGGAACTCCCAGGAACCCCCGGCTGCAACCCAGACACATCCATATATATAAGTGAGGCCTCCTGGAGAGGCCCTGGGAGAAAGTGGTTAAAAATCAGGAGTTTCGCCCTTGTGGAAATTGTGGTACTTCAGAATTTGCACCTGTCCTCAAGAGGGTGGAAAACAAACTTTTCAAATCTTCCCTGGGCTGGAAATTAAAAAAAAAAAAAAAGGCAGCAATGCTCAATTCTGAAAATCTCATTTTCAGTTTCCACATGCCAGCCTGTGCCCTCTGGAGCTGGTGGGGCATCACTCTTCTCCCCGGACCAAGCCTTGCAGGAGGTTTCATGTCAAGCTGATGTCAAACTGCTCAAGTTTGGCTAAACAAGCCTGAGGCTTGGTCTTTGGGAGAAAACCAGAACTGTCCTGGAGGGAAGACATTACTTTTGCAGAAGCTGTGTGTTCCACCAGAAAACTGCTGATCACCAATGCTGTAGGCAAGTGAGGCTTGGCTGAACAAGAAGAGCAGGATGTCCCAAAAGGGGGGACAAGCAACCCTGCACAGGGCTGGGCACCTCTGCCCAGCCAAGGGGTCTCTGCTCTGAGCTTGTGGGCAGAGCAGTGTGGAGTTCAGCCACCTGTGGCTGGGTGGGAAGGACCACCTGAAGGTTGCTGATGGAGGTAACCAGAGTCCATGGTGGATATGTGGAGTATCTTTCTCCTGCCACATTCCACAGAGCCAATGCTTAGAAGTGGGTGTCTGAGGGTAAGTCAGTATTTCACAGCCTGGAAGATTGGAGCTCCCAGTCCTTCACCTCATGTGTGGGGTCTCACCAGGAGCCACTGCTGAGGCTCTCCATCCCCACAGGGCAGTGGGATGCCAACTGGAAGGGCACGCAGAGGGACAGATGGGCAGGTGGGAGTGATCTGCAACCCTGGCCAGGTCTATCTTTCCTTTATTGAGAGGAACAAGAATAATGAAATGCCTCATTCCTTCATTTCCCTTGGGACTGGCTGTCCCCACAGGCTCCTGCCCTGGCTTGGGCTGTTGGTAGGGCTGATCTGTGCAGCAGATGATCTGCTCCTTGAGGCTGGAAAGATATAACCCTTTTCTGTGAAAAAACATGAATTAATATTACAGGAGATACCATGGCCTGACAGCACCTAACATGAACCAGCAGCTCCCAGGCCCAGAGCTGCCCACAGACACCCCCAGCACCCTGCTTAAGGCTATCATGACTTCTTTTTTGGAGACGTTTGGCCAGGGAAGTTGCAGATGGGGTAGGGGATGGTCTCCCCATTTTGGGGGTCGTGGATCCTGCAGTTTCAGGCACCCTTGAGGGTGAGTATGCCTGACCCAGGAGGTTTGGCTGCTGTCCTTGTGGGACACCTGCTCTGATTGCAGCGGGACACTGCAAGAGATGCCCACAAGGGGGTGGGGTGGTGTTGTAGGGTCTGGGTGAAGGAGGGACTCAGGCGCCCTGGGGCGGGGTGTGCTGTGCATGAGCCTGGGCGGGGAGGAGCGAGTGATCCTCAGGGACAGGAGAGCAAGTGGAGGCAGTCCCGTTGTCGAGACAGGGGGTCTCTGGGGGTGCCCTTCCCGGCCCCACAGCGTGGGCAGGTGGGACATTGCCCCTCCAAGCTGCTCCCCTGGCCGCAAAGCCCTACAGCGAGAAGGGCTCGGAGGCACTTTGCCCTGCCAGAGTGAGCCAGACCCCCTGCCTGGCCTGGGAGCAGCAGGTGGAGCTCAATTTAAGTGGGCTAATTAGTGTAGGACCACTGAGAGTGCTTCAAAGAGCAGCATATTTGGGATGTCACGTGTGTATCCCAGGTATTTTCCCTGCTTTATCCATTCCCTCTCCAGGGGAGCCCAGCAGAGAGCTGAAATTCAGGGCTGCAAGGGGCCACCTCACCACCCACCCTCTCTCATTCTCATCGCCTCTTTCCCTGGGCTACTCTTCCCATGACTTGCCCTGACTGATCCTCTGCAAAGTTCAGCACCAGGCTGGGACCTGGAGCTGGGGGAGCGAATGGGGCCCCTACAGTGCCATGGCCTCTCTGTGGCCAGACTGCCAGTCCCAACCCTGCTGGATGGGCTAACCAGGTCTGCTGGCTGGGAGCCAGGCTTGGCCTCTGCTAGGACCACACAGGGGTCTGCACCTCTCAGTCCCAGTCTGAACTGGTGGGCAGAGCCTTGTGCTACTTCCAGCCATGGGGCCTGGGTCCATCCTGGTGCTGCCAGCTGGTTCTGGCCCTGTTGCCCCAGCTCTGGCTGGCTGTGCCTTCATCCTCCTGGGCAGCGGAGGAGGATGGGCTGGCAGCTCTAAGCTGTGTTGGCGTGGTCTCTGATCCCGGGGTGAGCACCAGGCACGTCTTCATCTTCAGGTCAGTGTAGGGGTGAAGTGTGGCTGCATCCCAACTGCAGCTGCTGAAGTTTCCAGCCACCATGGAAAACCCAAGCCCATGTATTAGAGGGGTGGGAAAACAGCAGGTGAAGACACAGATGGGTGTTTATGAAAAATTTTTGGGATGTGTCAGTTTTTAAGCCTGCAATGGTGTTTTGCTGGCTTTCTGATGGAGTTGTGGTGGAAAGGTGTGGGCATGGCTTGTTTGGATGTGTGTCTATGGGAACATAATAATGGCTTGCCAGGTTTTAGATGAACTTCCAAACCTGAAGGTAAGGCAAGAAGCCACCACCTGAGTGGCCTAGACCCTCAATCAAACCAGCTCCTCTTTGGGGGATGGTGGAAGGGAGCTGACTTCAGTCACTCCTTTTTGGGCAGCCATGAGTACAGGCAGGAGGTGAATTTCTGGAGAAGTTGGCTGAGCTGATCCTCATGGAATGTGGCAGCACCTCACTGACACCAGGGCCTTGCTCCCTTCCTGATGTGAGTTGCACAGGGATGCTCTGGACATAGAGCCAAGAATCAGATGGATATCCTGGTTCATGGTGACATTTCTCATGGAACGAAATGTTCAGCACAGGGTGAAATGTCTCATGGTGCTCTCAGACCAAGTGATCTCTCACTTCTGTGGCTGCAGGAATCAACTGCCTGCTCTGGCAGTAGAGCTGGCCTCAAACCCGCTGCCATGGGGCAGAGGTGGTGATGAGGAGGGGGTCCTTTCTCTCAGCAGACTGCCACTTCCAAACCCATCTTCTAACACAGGCTGGCTTTGAAGGAAAGCTCCTGAGTATGCGTTTCATTAAGATTTAATAAAGCAGCTGCCTGCCCCTGAAGAACAAAATGATTATTAGACCCTTTATTGAGGATTAATAGCTATGTAATCAGCACGTATCTGGTTCCTACAGGCATCTATTACATAGCTTCCAAACCTCAGTGAATATGTTTCTAATTGGCTTTTAAGAACATGCTGTTGCTTTATTAAACCCTAATTAAATGCATATTGGGTGAAGTCCATTCAGAAGTGGTTATTGCGAACTACTTGTCATTACCTAATATGTGCAGCCTAATGGGCCTTCAGCTTATTTGTTCTGTTAATTATTAGATTTTATGGCCTTTGTTTGGGCTTTGTTTTTGTAAACCGGGTTGCATATGTTGTTGTCTTCCCTATTCAAAGCCTTCCCAAGAAATGCGTACTGCTGGACACCCAAGGACTGGCACTGGGTTTGATGAGCAGAGCAGACTGGGAGAGGCTCTTCTCATTCTACCGATTATTTTAGGGGTGCTCATGTGTCTCCTGCTTGCATTGGGCTCAACCATAGTGGAAAGCAAGTCTCCAGGATGGGCTGAGGGTTTCAGGATGGGCTCCAGCCTGGACCATCCTGGGGCTACCTTGGCCTTGAGTGAAAGGCCTTTAACAAGCTCAGCTGCAGCTTCCACTTGGGACCTGACAAACCTTCCAGCCTTGTCTATATCCATTTCCTGCCAGGTGGAAGTAGTAGGTGGGGCAGCCACACCAGCCACCAGCAGCCTCTTCCTTGGCTTGTCTTGGTGCCTGCAAAATGAGGGTGCTGGTTCTGCCTTCACACAGGCTCTGAGTTCCATCAGGCATCTGTTACACATCTGCAAGCCTCTTTCCCAAAACCCTGTGAGCATAAATTGTAAGACACCCAAAATCAGGGGATATGGAGGAGGTTGGAGTACAGACTCTGGCTGAACAGCAGAACAAGGGATGCTGATGTGGTGTTTCAGCAGAAAAGAAGTGCTGCATGTGTGGTCAGTCAGCAAAATGCTAATGGGAGGATGCTGTGCTGAGCAGCATGGCATGGCTGAGCTCTGGGAAACTGCATGGATTTCGGTTTGAAACCTATTTTCTGTATTTTTTTTTCTGGCAGTATCAGAACATGTCCTTTCAGCAGATTAAGGACAGGCCATTTCCAGGTCAGGTTAGGGAAGAAGTGGCACTTCATAATCTGCTGTTGCATGATGTTTTCTAAGGGAAAATGGAAAAGTCAAAACCAAGGGAAGTCACAATCAGAGCAAAAATGGTTCAGTTTGCCCAGATTGAGGGTTTTTTCCTTGTTGTTTGGTTTGAGGTTTTTATTTTGTTTGGGTTTTGGGTTTTTTTTTTTTTGCTTTTTTGGGTTTTTTTTTCAGTGAGAGGAAGGAATTTCCCATTGTTCAAGAATTTCAGAAGTCCCCAGAGTCTCTCAGAGAGGGCGGTGCCAGCCGATAACACAGCATTCAGTCCCCATCCTTTGCCTTGCTCTGCTGCTCCGCTCTCCAGCGAGTCCGATCCCGTTCTCGGGGCTCAGGTGCCTCCCCGGCAGCGTCTCGAGGTCACCCGGGGACATCGGCCGCGTCTCGGTGGGTGTGTCTGGCTCCGCGGTGGGTGGAGACAGGTTGTCAGAGGTTCGGAGAGAAAGAGGGTCATCCCGGGATCATCTCCAGCTGCTGAACCACAGGGGCAGCACTGCCAGCGGGTGTCTGACCGCCGTGCCCACATCACGGTGTCTCACCGCTGTTCGGGTCGTCACCCCTGTCCCTGCTCCGCCGCCTTGCTCAGCTCCCCGCCCTGGGCTGCCCTGGCCAGGCAGAGCACTCGGTCCCAGGGGCTAGCTCTGGTAAAAGTCTCTGCCCCTGACAGCCGCCTCTTGATCCTCAGCTTCCTGCCACTCCGGATGCTCTGACTCATGGAGAATGAGCACCTCGCCCGAACTTTCACCTCCAACTTGAACCACCCCCAAGTCAAACTTGCTAATGCTTGAAACCTTTGGTTAGCCCCCCTCCCCCTATTTTTTTTTAGGTTTTCCAGCCTTTGTACTTTCTGCATCCCCGTTGGAAGCAAGGGTGCCAAAATACTTTGTAAAAGGCTGTTCTTGCAGTGCTTCCCAGACCTTCCCTCACTAGGAAATGCCGGAAACCGTGGGAGCAAGCCTGCTCGCTGGAGAGCCTCGGCACAGGTTTTGCAGACCCTGGAGATCTGGAGAAGCTTGAACTTCCCCAGGCGTGGACCTCTCTCCAAAGCCAACAGGAACTCGGAAACTTTGGGGCCTCTTTGGTTTTTCTCCTCTCTAGACCTTGAATCTTTCAACTCAACCTTTGTGTTATATTTATATGTTGCATGAATGTGCCCTTATTTTTCTAATTAGGGTCATAAATTCCTCATTAAAACTGCCTGCAGGCCAGGGTTTGTCTTGCTTGACTTAAGGCCAAATCAGAGAGGTATCCAGGCTCAGAGGTGCCCAGCCTTGCCCTCCTTCAGAGCCGATGGATGAAGAAAACAATCCAGACCTTGGAGGCAACTCTCCTGGGAAAAGGGTTCCCCTTCTCTGTGGCAAAAAGGGGAGACCACACAGCTGATTGAAGGAGCACGAAAGGCTTTAAGAGGCATCACCAAGAGAAGCCAAAGAGAACCTCCTTCTCTTCTCCTGCCTGAGCTTTGGTGGGGATGGAGATCCATGTGCTCTGCAGAGCCAATTTGGTCTGAAATTTAAGAGCAACTAAACACTTGTTTGTTCATTTAACATTTCCCAATGACTTTGTTGCTGGCTATTTTATTTCAATGGGCTTCCCCTTCCTCTAGCTTTATCAAGATTTTCTTCTCCTTCCTAGAAAATGCACTGGAGAGGGGAGAGGAGAATGTTTCCTTTCCTGTGGAAATAGCATTTGGCTTCTTACTTCCCTGTGTGGGGAAAAGGAAAAACTCACAGCAAAGCTGAAAATGAGAAATTTTCACTTTGAAATTTTCCTAAAAATAAAAGAAGCAGCACTTTTGGCAAATCCTTTGGGCCTTTTGTTCCATTTGCAGCCATGGAGACAAGTCTCGGGGGGGATTCCTGCTGACTGGAACCGTGTTTTGGTTTGTTCCTGTTCCAGTGGCAGCAGTGGGGCTGGGACATGGGCCGGAGAGCCCTGAGCTCCCTGCTGCTGCCCCAGGACCATCACCTGGCCACCATGGAGCTTTAGTGGAGGATAGTCGCAGTCTGTGGCAAGCTGGGCTGCCAGCCCCTGGCTGTCAGGCAGGGTGGGCACGTGGACGCTGCGGGCAGAGGAGTCAGAGGAGAGAGGCACCAGCCCGGCTCTCCCCATCACCTCTCCTCAAATGGTTGGATCCTGCCCAGCTCTTCATGACCATATCTGCACATCCATGATGGCTGAGGGCTTGAGTGATGCTCTCCCTGCAGCTTCTTGGGAGCTCTTGTCCCAGTGTCGGGGTGCAGCTGGCTCTGTGTGCCACCACTGCGCTGTGAGCAGTGCCAGCAGCATGGCTGTGGGGCCTCACTGCAGGCAGGAAGGCGAGGGCAGGTTGGGTCACTCGAGCAGAGTGATGCCATGTGCAGAGGCCCGGGCTGGGAGCAGCAGCAGGAGATGTGTGGCCATGGGCACCTGAGGTGAGGGGAGAGAAGCCCTGAGCCTGGCTGTGCTGGGAGGAGCAGAGTGGTGGCACACTGGGGACATGGCTCACCAGCTGTCCTTTTCTGCAGCGTCTCCTGACCTATGCATGTGGTCAGCGGTGTCAGTGCTATGTCCCTCTGGTGCCCACATCCCTCTGCTGACCCTGCAGGTTGCCCAGCTGAGGGTGGCCATGGCTGTGGAGGTCCCACCATGGAGGGGATCTGGATCCCTTCGTTTTCCTTCCTCCCTCGACATTCCCCCTGGCCATGGATCAGCTGGCGGGACCCAACAAGTCTTGCAGCAAAGATGAGCAAAAAAAAAAAAATCTCATTATGCCTGTAAAAGGAAGAAGGAGAGCAGGGCAGAGACAGGCTGTCTGATACAGCTCCACTTTCTGCTGTGGAGGCGGGAAGCCTTTCGGACAGGATTTATTTTGTATAGTCTTCCATGCAAACTGGATCCCCCTCCCCTCCTGGCCCTGCCCGGCTTTAAATCATATCCTTTGTAATGACATTTCGTGCTTGTGTGGCGCCTCGCTTCTGAGCATCCCCAAGTGCTCTGTAAACGGATGTCTTGGAGTCTGCCAGGAGGCCGCAGTACCACCCTTCCACCCCCTGCCGCCAAGGGAAGGTGATAAATCCTTCCCACATCTCACCTGGATGGCTGACCATGACTGCATTAGTGCTGCAGCCTCCCCTGCATCCCTCTTGAGTGCTCTCCCACCCCAGCCACCTCAATGGCTCAGGGGCGAGCAGCTCTGGTCTAAATTGGTGGGATGCTGCCCTGCAGCCTGGCACACGGCCTGCAGCCTTACCTCCCACCTGGAAAGTCCCTGCCAGGGAATCAACATAGCTGTCCCCCATCTTCAGAGCTGCACGGTTGACAGAAAGCCACCCTCTGTGACCCCAGACCCTGTTTTTGGTCAGGAATGGATTCCTCTGGTACACTGTGCCCTGGGGCAAGGCGGGTGTTAACGGCATGGAAATCTTGCTTGCTGAATCCAAATAATACAACATTTCAGATTCCCTCTTCCCTGTCCAAGCCCTTGGCTGTCATCAGGTCCTCCTTAGTCCTGTCCAGAGGTTTCTTCACAGCTGCAGAGTCCCAGAAGATGCAGTGGTTTTTGTCGGACACCGCTCTGGCTTGGCCCAGCAATGGTAACAGTCTGCCTTCCTGGATCTCCTCCACGTCCTTCAGCTGCTTAGCTTCCTCCGCTGGACATCCTGGGCTGTGGGCAGGCTTGCTGATGTAGGGACAGCCGGATGGCTGCTGCATCCAAGCAGGACTCTGCTCTGTCTGGGCTCTGACAGATGGTTTTGGAGGTTGTCTCAAGCTACCTACTGGACTTTTGTAAATATTGCCCTCCTGGTAAGAGGCCTTTTAACTTCCCTCTGAGCTGGAAAGCCACAGCCCAAGAGCTGACTGCTGACAGTGCTGCCTGTTGGTGGGAGCCAGCGGTGATGCCAGCTGGGAACAGAGAGGTTAATCCTGGGTGTAGGTGATGCCTTCTTCCAGTTCCAGCTGGTCATTGCTGGGAGAATCAATGAAAAAATGTCCACGGGCACTTTGGTTGCTTCCAGGTGCTGATGGTGCAGCCCCTTCCCAGGGGTCTGGAGGATGAACCTCAAGTCTGCTGGGCCACTGCAGCTGCTTCTGCGCGGAGCAGAGCTGGTGACCTGCTCCACCCCTCACGGGACTTGGCTGTGGGTCTCCAGTGAGCCCTGGGAGTACCAGGCTGTTCTGGGTTTCTTTTTCCTCTACAAAAAGTCTGCTTTATTCCTCTATTCTTTAATTCACCTTGAGGAAAAAGATTGGAATCTGAGACAAGGTTTGGGGTGAAGTGGGGAAAGGCAAATGCTCTTGTCTGGTCTGGTCTTATCTCCATCTCATCTCGACCCATCTCTTAACTTTATCCCATCCCATCATACTCCATCCCACCCATCCCAGTCTACTTACCCTACTCCGTATTACCCTACATCCTTCCCATTCTACCTTACCCTATCCCATCCCACTCTATCCCATTCCACTCCATCCTATGCCATCCCACCCATCCCATTTCACTTACTGCATCCTGCCCCATTTTCTGTTCTTCCTGTCCCATCCTACCCTATTCCATCCCACTCTATCTCATCCTATCACACTCATCCTATTCCATTCACCCCATCCTCTTGCATTCCTCTTCCCTCCCATGCCATCCCACCCTATTCCATCTCCCTCCACCTTCTCCCCATCTCCTGAGGACATCCATGCCAGCCATCCCCAGATGGAGCTGCTCTTGCCAGGGGCACGGGCCCATTGGGGGTGGAGGCCACTTGGAGCAGTTCCTTATCCAGGATGTGTGTCAGTGAAAGCAGAAACCCAATAAGCAAGATAAGGAGACAATTTATAATGGAGTTTGTGAACTTTAGGAAAGAGGTTTACAGCCAGATTTTACAGACCACACAGGGAGAGATTATACTTTCCAAAACCTTGGAGATTTTTAAAAAAATATTTTTATATTAAAAAAAAAAAAAGAGTTTCCAAGAATTAAATAACACGAAAGTGTATGAAATATGATGTAGGGAATGTTCCCCTTGCTCTCACATCTGAAGTTAATTTGGGAGACTCTCTGAATAGCTTTTTAAAGAGTGGATAAACATTGGCATCAAAAGTGTAAATAAAGTTACCAGACAAAGCGGCTGTTCAAAGGGAATCGTCCCTGGGATGTTGGCCGGGCAGCTCTAATGGCTGTGTCAGGAACATTTGGAGATAAAACCAGGGCCCGGCTGATTAGCCCAGGCTGCAGTTCCCCACCTCATCTCCCTCTCCTGATGCCAAAGGCAAGCGGTGCTGGCAGCTGCCCTTGCAGGTTTCCTGCCCGGGGACAGCGCTGGAGGGAGGCTCCTGTTTGCTGGGACCCCCTTAGTCCCCCACACCACCACTGCCCAGAACTTGGGTTGCACACTTCCAAGCAGGAGCTACTGAAGCCTAATTAAAGGCTATTGGTGCTGGTCTCTTGGAGATCTGGACTTGTCAGAGTTCTGGCCCAAAGCATTTCCAAGAAGCCCCCAGGCTATCCCACTGTGTGTCACACCCACTGCTTCCCCCAGTACAGTCCTATACCCCCAGATGTTTTGATGGACACATGCCGGGTTGTCACAAATATTCTGAAATACAACAGGACCTTCTGTGTCACTGGGTTTAAGATTGCAGCTGGTTGGAAGAACCCAGAGGGATTGTGTCTCCTGAAACACATCTTTGCACCAGCATCAGGGTTCTCCATGACAGTCCCCCAACAGTCTGTGGAGAGAAGGCAAAAACAGTGAAATGAACTCTGACATCTCATTTAAATCTTACCAAGAGGAAGAGAAATGGACACATTTGAAGGGACCTTTTGTTTGCATCTTTTGGTATGAACTTGAAGGGGAACCTTTGGGAGTGGTCTTTGATGGGGCAGTTTGTGAATGAGAGGCAGTTGTGGTTGGAGTGACTCTGGCAGTCAGATCCACATTATGAGGTACTTCTCCTTGCCCTGTGTCTCTACCAGAAGGGACTTGTAGAAGTAGGAATGGGTGTGGATAATAATACTAGCTGTCCTGCATCCAGAATCTCTTACCTCCACAGCACCCAACGCTGAGGGCTGCTATTGCACTTGAATATACAGAGTGTCAGATCCTTCTTCAGCTGAGGCCTTGGTCCCAGCTCTGCATCCCTTGATTATTGAAGACAGGATGGTAATAACAGCAGCCATGACAAACACAGGGTGTAAATCTACCTCTGGGCTGTCTGAGAGCAGCTCACGGCTGCCCACACTGCAGTCGGGGCACAAAAAGCACCATTCATGGCTGGGGGCTGGTTGGCTGCTCTTGGTTCCCATGGCCCGGAAACCCAAGAGTTCTGCATGTTGACTCACCCAGCCTGGGGAATGTGGTGGATCCACCTCATATCTGCCAGCTGGGAATTGGGTCCCACTGCTCACTTGTGGCATTCTCACTGCCGTGCTGGGTGAGGTGTCAGCTCCTGAGGCTGAGGAGCAGCAGGAAGGGCATCATCACAGGTAATCCTGCAGGTCCCCAGCGGTGACACATCCTGGTTTCTCCTACCTGGCCCTGGAGACCATCTCCTCCTTCCTCCTGGTGCCCTGCTGTCAGAGCATGCCCTTCTTGTGTCCAACCCCAAAGCCTGTGCAGTGGAAGAAACAAGCTGGTTTGAAGCTTTGGGGTAGAAGCTTCTATCAGGTAGAAGTTACAAAATTATATTTTAATATTTCACCTACTCAGGTGACTTTAGGATGGATAAAGTCGTGGGGCTCATTTCCTCTGTCCTTTGCCTGGCTATAATAGGAACTAACAATGACCAGAACTCTAACCTTTTTTTCAGTCTTGCCTCCGCAGTATTTTTCTGAGTGATAAAGAACAAATCGCCCCTTGGCAGGGCTGAGAAGATGCTGCCCCACACCCTTGGTGTTAACCACAAGCAGCAGTAGCTCCTGTCTGCATCCCCGGGTAAGACCCAGCAGGATGGGGATGCCGCCTGCCTGGGCACCAGCTGGCAGGGCTGCACTTCCCCAGAGACTGCGGCAAGGGTTTTATTGCAAATAATGGAATAATTACTCTTTCTTTGCCTGGGACTTACCTGCAAACAGCTGCTGATTCCTGTACGAGGGCTCATGAGCCCAAATACCCATCAGAGGGCTCACTAGTGCCTTTGGGATGGAGGAGCCTGGCACCGAGAACGGGACCCTGGCTTGGAGGATGCCTTGAGTGATCACTGCGGGCTCAGGCTCGTGCAGACCGCCCTTGTGCATCAGCCTTTGTGCCACTTGTGTAAACTATTACAGCAAAGGGCAAAGGTTAAATGCAGCACATGTGTGGCATCAATTAACAGGATTTCAAGGTCTCCAGTGGAGTTTCTGCTCAAATCTCTTGTGGCAGGTTCAGTTTTCTTAACCCCTCCAATGCCATGCAGTCAGAGGGCCTTGGCTCTGCCAGACTGTTGGAGGGGAATGGGCTTGTGCTGGTTGGGGGTCTCCCCAAGGACTGTGCTGGAGGGGCCTCTGGCCATTTGGGCATGGGGGGACAGGGACACCACACACCCCATACCAGTGGTATGTGGGGCAAGCGACATGGGAGAGACTGTACTCTTTCTACCAGAGGTGCCCTTGGAAGGGTGTCAGGCCCTAGCAAGGCAGCAAGTTGGTGTATGAGCAGCCCCTCATCATGTCCCCCTCCGCTTCAGGTGTGTCCATCCCCATCTCAGAGCCCTCACAGGGGGTGGCTGCTCCTGTGTTTGGTCTCAGCCAGACCCTGCTCCACTGAAGCATGGCATTGTCCCAGTGTGTCCTATGGCTGAGTGGACAAAGGTTCCTGCTGGGCTTGGGACTGCTGGTGCTTTCACTCCCTGCCTGTAAAACAGACACAGTCACCCCCAGTGCCTGGGGGGGACTGGCAGGGGATGGCTGCAGTGAAAGTTTCAGCGAAGATTCAAAACCAGGGCAATTTTAGTGGAGAAATTGCAGTTGAGAATCTTCACCAGTCTGAGGCCATTCAGGGCTGCTCTCAGGCAAGGCACCCATCCACTGCTCATCTTCTCCTGGATTTATCATACTGGGCATACTGGGAGAGGGGGTGGTTTAAAGGATGGTGGCACGACTCAAGCAGCCTTTAGTGCATCCTGTGTCTCCTGCAGCTGATACATCAGAGACCTGGATGCCACAACTTTGCACTGCAGCTCTGCCAGGCTGTCCTCCCCAGTTCCAGATGTTTCTCCTACAGGCCAGGACCTTGGAGTTGGAGTGCTCGGAGGGCTTCCACTCTGCTCTTTTGAGGGGGTTTGGCAAGGAAAAGAAAGGCTTGAGCTGCCAGCACCATGAAGAAAACATGAAAATATGATATTGGCATGGCTTGAACACTCAGAAGGTCTAAGATATTCTAAAAGCTTCCTGATTGCTTGTGCAGATTTTTGCCTACACAGATTGCTAATTTTCCATAAACAGGTGCTGCTGAAGGGAATCCTGCCTTGGGGGTTTCAGTTCCTGGGGTTTCCAGTCCTGCCTCAAGGCTGGGGACCAGTGTAATGGATGGGTCAGGGTTGGGAGCTTAGTGAGGAACATTGATCCCAACACCAACCGATGCAGAGCCTGACGGGCTGGAGGAACAGGACAGGCAACTGCCCTTCTGCACCTGTGTGTCCCTGACATCACCTCGCACTTCGCAGATGCATTCCAATCCTTTTTGGGAAAGGAATATTTTAAATCCTCCAAGTTAAAAAACTCAACCCCCAAAACATTCAAACCCACTAGGAACCCCTGCATTTTGATGATTTAGATCTGTTTTTCAGTCCTGCACCCTGTTAAGATGAACAAAAAGCATGCTTAAAAACCAGAGATGCTCTGCCCACAGCTCCCCATGTCAGAGCTGAGAGGAGACTTCTGGCTGAAAGATGGATTTGGCCTGGACATCTCCACACAAATACCCTGTTAGTTAGCAAACCTGTAAAAATCTTGGTAATCCCCTTCATCTGAAACAAATGGGTTCTGCTGTCTGGTGCTGATTTTATTATCAGACACTGCTTAGTATCATCCCATGGCTTGGACCAGTGCCTGAGGCTCAGCACCAAGTCAATCATGTGCTGGCAGGCGAAGGTCTCCTCTGAGCTCTAGATCCGTGCTGGTTCTCCACACGTGTGCAGTGCCCTTGGATAATACATGTTGGATTTACAGAGCAGTGTTGCCCTGTGACCTCCATGATCCTTCACGGCTGTTCTAGTGCTGTCTCCAGATGGGATGGGACCACCATAGCATGGCTGTCAGGGTGAGAGCTTGGGTTTTGTTGAGTTGTCCTGATCTCTTCTCCTTCTGGGGTGGGGAGTTTGGCTTGGTGGTTGGGTTTTCAGTGTCTGGAGCTTTGTGCAAACACAGGATGAAGGAGCAGGAGTGTTTTTGGGTCCTAACACGATTCCCAGGGTGTCTCTCAGCCTGAGCTCCCGCCCAACCATCACTTGGAAATGGGACCTAGAACAAGCCTGGAGCATCCGCGGGCTGATTCGAGGACTATTGGGAATCTTGATGGCTTTGAAGCCAGGTAGATCCTCAGCTTCCCGCAAGGTGGTTGCATCGACCGTGGCCCCTGACAGCAGTGCTCCCAGCCCCGCTCTCCTTCCATGCTGCCTGCAGCAGCTGAACATAAAATTCGAGCCCCCCGGAGACCCACCACCGACCACACGAGCCCCAGCCGGTTTTGTTTTGATTATACATTTGTTTCCTCCCTCCTGGGAGTGTCTGACACAGCTTTTACCTCTCAGCGCGTCAACGCTCGGCTCCCCCCCGCCACCTCCCTCCCCTCCCGTCGGCTCTGCTTGGATTAGCTCTGACCCCTACTGAACTCTGCTGCCAGAAGAAGTGTCAAACCCTTTCACTTTCTGAGAGCTTTCCAGCCCCGAACACTGAGCAGGGAAGGAGTGTCCTCCAATGGAAAAACTCCCACATCTTTTTTCCCGACTCCGTGCTCTTGCTATGCATCCAGGGAGGACAGACTGTGGTCCCTGCGTCTGGCCACGCTCTGGGGACAGCCTGGATGACCTGCAGCACATCTCTGCCCTCCCCCGAGCCGGCACAGGTGTAAACAGGGCAAAAGACACTTTTAAGGAATATTTGCTTAGTGGAGGAAAAGTGGTGGGACAGGAGAGAGTAGGAGGTTAGCTATGGGCACAGCATGGCACGATGTGGCATGGTGCATGGGGCCAAGGGTGGGTGTTTCCATGGGAGTATGGCAGGGTTACTGGCTGTGTTTCTTCAAGGGGACATCCAGCCTCCATGGATAGGTGGACATCAGCAAGAAGGAAGGGAGAGGAAGAGCTGGCTGCTGCCACCAGGAGCACAGAAGATGGGAAGGAGGTCTTGCAACTCTTTCCACCAGTCCTGATGGTGGCTGTGCTTCTCCATGCTGAGCAGCAGCAGCTTAAACGTTCTGCAAGAGCTCCAAAATTCAGGGAAAACCAGCCCACCGAAAAAAAAAGACCATCCAAGGAGAAGGCAGGAGCCAATGCCCTGTGCCCACGGCTCAGCAGGGTTAACGCTTGTGGGGCTGGGAGTGACACCCCCACCCGTGAGCAGCCACCCCAGCCAGCAGAGACGCTGGGTGGTGGATGTGGGGCCACAGCTGGGGAGCAGGGAGGTTAACTCCAGCAACACCAATGAAATAAAGAAAGGGAATGCCGCATGCTAAGGAGTTGCAGATGTTTGGATGTTGGCAGGGATTTGGGTGGAGCTGCCAATACACAACATGGTTTGCAGCAGGCGGAAGGGTGGGGAGTGCCAGGGAAAAACCTGCTCCTTCTCTAAAGCCTGTGGCAGTGGAGGAAGTCCTCCTGGGACAGGCGTCACAGGGGAGTGCAGGGCTGGGGCTGTGTCTTCTCTCAGAGCTTGGAGTTGCCATGGAAAGGGTGGGGGAGGCAAATCAAAATAGACCTTGGAAGCTGCTCCCAGGTCTGACTGCTGTTGTCTCCCTCTCTGTTGGAACCCCTGGAGCAGCCACCTGGGCAGTCAAGGATAACTGAGCCATGGAGACAACACCTCGGAGCACAGTCACTTTATTTATAGGACACCAAGGATGTGCCTCGGTCTTCCAGGGGCTCTTTCCCCCATTTTTGTCCCAAGCCTGCAGAGGCCAGGCAGATATCCAAAGCCATACCTCACTTTTCACAGCTCAGTTGAGGGATGGCCTGCCTAGCTGATGCTGGGTGAGGGTCACAGGCCTGTTTTGGTCTTACCAGTTCAGCAGAAACCAAGACTTCAGCACTGTTGTCCCAGAGCTGAGTAGTGGTGCACGCTGTGCCAAAGGGAGGAGCAGCATTGCTCCTGAAGTGAAGAAGGCATCTCTGGAGGTCTGCGAGGACTCAAGCAGGATAAATCCAGGCTGAAGGGCACATTTAGGGCTCTACTGACCTCAGTGTTTAATGATTTTGTCTTATCCCTGGCAAAGGGATGGACAGGGACCTGGTAAAGCCCAACTGGGCATGGTCAATGAGGTCCAAGCCCTGCTGCTGCACGTGAAGGAAGTGTTGGGGTGGTGGGGAACACGGGGGTTGAGGGGTCTCTGGGGATCCAGAGCCCATCAACTCTGGTGTGTGGGTACAGGCAGGTCTTGCACCTTTCTGGGGTGCCAGCTCTTCAGGATGAGCATGAGTCCCCTTGCTGGCTGGGAGATGGAGTCTCACCCCAGAGGAGCTCTTGGGAACTTGCTTTGTGTGTCTCTGGGTGAAAGTGCAAGCCCTCAGAGTGCTTTGCACCTGCAGCCCCAGGCTCGCAGGAGCATCCCCTTCTCTTGAAGCCCTCCTGATGCCTTCTGGCCCCCACAGCCCTTCAGCTGTGCCAGCTCGCTATGGTTCTCTTGGTCTTTGTCAGCAGCATGTTTGGTAGCTCTGTGGCCATCGTGCTTCCTGACATGTTTTCTTTTCCCCTGTGATTTTGAGAATTGTATTCATTTCTTTGTTGAGGAGGGAGAGGGAAAGGTCATCCCTTGCTAGCAACTCATTAAAGCAAAACAATGGAAAGAACAGCAAATGGGCTCTGGGACCCGCTTCTCCAGGCATGTGTGACGCTGCCTTTTGTCAGTGTAGGAAAGGGACATCCATTGAGGTGGTGGCATTGCAGGGAGGGTCTCCCACCCCCCCCTCAAAGCAATTCAAGGCATCACTGGAGGACCTCAGTGTTTGTCAGAGCTTTTGTTTGTTTGTTTAGAGTGTGTGTGTTGTGCGTGTGTGTGTGCACATGATGTATGTTCAGCCCTGCTGTCATTAAAAAAAAGTTTTTAATGAAAATTTTATCATTCCCTCCTCCCAAGCTCCCAGGCTTAGACCAGTTCTGTTTCTTTCATGTGGGAGGCAGCTGCATTTGTCTCAATAATTGTGTTTCCCTGTTGCTATGTGCTGCCGAGGACTTGGTGACACAATGAAGATGTGAAGCATTCCTCTTTCCCAGGCCTGGCTCTGGGGGTTTGGTTTTGGCGACATTATGGCCTTCCCTCTCTCCAGGATGCCCATATGGGGTCTGAAGTCCATCTGGCATTTGGCAGGAGAGACACAGCTTAAAGCTGATGGTCGTGCTCAGAGTGATGTTAAGAAGGAAGCACTGCTCTATACTTGTGGTGTCTCTCAGGATCACTTGCTTAATTCCCCTGCCTGTTCCAATGGGAAAGGGTGGCAGTCACCCATGGCCACGGAGGGTGCCCAGCATCTGTGTTTGAATGTCCTGCTAGGCCTGTTGGCCTCCAGACCCCAAACAACAAACTCATGGCCTGTCCCAGTCCCATCCTACCAGATGCTGGCTGGGCAGTGGTATTCCATGAGGGAGTGTGGAGAGCTGCACTGTGGGCAGAGGCTGCTTCAGGCAGCTACACCCCTGTGGTTCTGAACCTCCCCTGCCCTGTGCTCTCTGGGACCTAACCCTCACTGCAGCAGCCACCAGCCCCCGGAGGTGAGAAGTGCGGTACAGCAAGGACAACCTGCCTGAGGCACTGAGCCCAGAGCAGCACAGGAGCTCTCCTGGTTTAAGGTGGGGCACTTCGTTGCATTGGGAAGGTGGGCTGGGCATGGGGGTCTTGGGCATATTACCAGAGCAGGGCTGGGAGTGGGAGAAGGAGCATGGGTGGCATGGGGCATGAGGGGCATGTGGGAGAGGGGCTGCATTGGGTGTGGAGCAGTGGGGCATGAGGTGATCGGGAGTGTGGATGATGTGGGGCACAAGGGGCACGTGGGGAGTCGGACCAGGGGACGCACCTCGGAGGTTCCACGGGGTTCCTCCTTGCTGGAGCCCACGAGGGCTGACATTGCTGACTCGGAGGGAGAGACCTTTGGGAACAGAAGAGTTGTGGCCCCCTGGGTAGGGCTGTGAATCCCCCGAAGCCGGGCTGTGCATCCCCCCAGCGCAGAGAGGTGGCAGCAAAGGCCCTGGGACGAGGGTCGCGGGGACCTGCCGCCGCAGCCGTGGGTGCCGGGTCCCGGGTCCCGGCCCGGGAGGGATGCTCGTCCCCTCGTCCCGGCGTCTGCTCCCACGAGCGGGACCGCCGCGCTGGAGCCAAGTCCATCTCTAGGTAACACCGGAGAGTGGCTTTGCTCACTTCTTTAAAGAATATTTGGTCCATACTCCTGGAAATCTTTCTCTGTCCGACCTGATCTCGAGCACTCCCAGGGATGGGGCATCTCCAGGGACACTCACCACGGCTCAGGAGTCGGAATCTGCTTCTAGGACTGTATGACCGTTGGCATTTCTGCCCCCTGTTCCAGCCCGGAGCTGCCCCTCTGTGTCCGCTGACGGCCCAGGGTGTTGGAACCCCACGAGAACAGCTTGTGAGACTTCAGGACCTGTCAAAGCTCAAGTTGAACCCTTATCCCAGGCTGGCTGGGTGCCCACAGCCCAGCCAGCCCTAATCTGGGGCTGTACGCTGCCCATGTTTAATGAGGTACTGTGTACGGTTGTGTCTGACTGTGTGTATGCTCATGTCGTGGGCTCCGGGTGTCTTGCTCAGTGTTTCCATCTGTCTGTTAGGGGATTTGGGCATCTGGGGCTGTTCCCCCAGGAGCGAGTTTGTGAAGCCAAGGATCTTATCGCACGTGCTGGTGTCTGCACGGGGAGGTGTTCACAGCTCTCCATGCGTGCAGAGTTTGCCCAGTGTCAGTGGGTCATGCTGGGCTGCCGAAGATGCTTCTTCCACCGTCAGCATGTGCTGAGTGATGGGGGATGGGTGGGTGGCCAAGGAATGGACGGATCAGTGCAGAACAGGGTGGGCTTCCCCATGGGTGGTGGGTGACAGTGGGGACCAGTGCTGCTCGTGGCTATTCTCTGTCCCCAAGGGCACGTGGAGCCCAACCCGGACACTATCCTGCATCCCATGGCCATGGAAGGGGGACAGGGTATTCCTGAGGCTTGGATGCAGCATCAGAGATGACCCCGTCACTTGCAGTGAGGTTCCCTGTAAGGGGCTGCTGGCAGCTGCTGTGGCCCTGGGCAGGGCTGTGCCCCAAGTCTGGCTGGGCCTCCTCTAACTCAATTGGCGCTAGGGTTCAAGGGACCCCCCATTGCCCAAACAGCGCATGACAGACAGGGCAGTGCCTGTGTGACCCTCTCTGTTCCCGCATCTCTTCCCTCCTGCCATCCCTGCCTCCACCCAGCTCCATCCTGAGGAGCATCCCTCCCGGCTGGGTCAATGCCTGCATCACCCCCAGACCCTGCAGGGCACAGGGCCGGCGGGCAGGGAGGGCTGGCAGCCACGGGCAGTGGGCAGCGGGAGGATCACAGCCTCCTGCACGTGTTGTCCAACCCGTTAGCACCTCTGTGAAGCAAAGCCAATGGTGGCTGAGGATGTGCCCCCCAGGTCCTTCCCTTTGTCATGGAGAGCCAAGCATGCATGCCAGAAAGCTCACCCGGTGGTAGAAGCCATCCATCCCCTCTGGAGCTCAGCATTCCCTCCTTGCTCCTTGGCCGCAGGGGTGTTTGGCTGCAGATATTTACTGAGCAATTCACATCCAATTACAGAAGCCAGAAGGACTGGGAGGATTTTCCTTCTGGTTTCTCGCAACCAAAGCCAACTTGTCCGAATTACAACCTAGGAAGCATCTCATTAGTGGGGAATGAGGTCTCCAAAACATAGAGTGCTTGGAAAACACTCTGCCAGAGGTGTAGGAATGTGGGCTGGCTGGCAGGCGAGATGATGAGGAGCCTATCTGGTCACCATGTTCTCTCACCCGTGGTAATTTTCCCCATCTTTTCTCCTGTGGCACCTGAGTAGAGAGGAGATGGGATTTTGGAGGCTTCCAGCTCATCACATCACTTCCCCATTCCCGCTTTGGCTCAAGAGGTGTTTGATTTTACTGGGCTGAAGCATGGGCTGGTCTTCCCACCCATTTCTTTCCCCACCAGCTCCTCCTGCCCTTCCTCTCAGGCCATGTGCCTCCTAACCAGGAGGTGAAGGTCTAGGAGCAGAGTCCTGGTAATGGTGATTACAAGTGTTTAATAACATTAGTGGAAGTAGGATCCTCAGCAGCACCACTGGCTGGTCTGTCTCTAGTGCTGTCCCAAGAGACTGGTGCCTGGGGGACATTCCTCACCTTGGCCGCATGGAGATCTGCTCCCTGGGGTTGCTGTCCCAGAGGGACTTGTGCCAGAGGGACCTGTGTGGAGCCTGCATAGTCCCAAAACTTGCTGGGATACAAGCTGGCACAGGAGCTGGGATGTGGGGAGGGGGCGAGGCAGGATTCAAAGTGATCTGGTGACTACCAGCTGTGACTGCAGGGGGACTTTCTGCCAAGGTTTGAGAATGGGAGAGATCAGGGAAGTGCAGCTGGCAGCTGTGCCTGGGCTTACGTGGCAGCAAGGTGACTCCTATGCCAATGACTTAACGCCCCTCCAAAAATACTTCCCCGGATAGAGCTTGCAGGCAAACTGCTGAGCCAGCTGAACCAGCGACAGGGATGGAGGCAGGCACGGCTCCAGCGCCTTCATCCTGCCTGCAGGGCTTGGGGCGCGCGTGTGGCCCACGGAGTGCTGGCTCCCACGCAGGACTGAGGAGAGCCGTGTCTTGAGTGGCACGGTGGCTGTGGGAGCCCGTTCCCTGGCTGCCTCCCTGTCCCAACAGAGCCCATGGGTGCTAGTGGGGAGCCGCACCATCGCCCTGGCTCCTGGCCCGCGTGGGAAGGGGTCTGTGCTCCCCTGCTGATGGCACCGTCTGCTCCCTGAGCTGCCAGCTGGGCTGACTGTCCCTGCCCGGCCGTCTCCCAAGCATCCTCAGGTGCCTGGTGCCTGGGCAGGAGAATCCATGTGGGCTCTCGCTGTTGAGGTGGAGGTGGCCATAGAGCAGCCCTGGTCTGCTCCTGGCATCATGTCACCTCTGCCAGCATCTGGGTGATAGTGTGCACTGTCTCTTGTGCCATCAAGAGCGACCTCCTTTCCTTGTTTCTCTCCTTGGCAGCTGCCAGGCTGTAGCTTCTATTTCAAGGTCGAATTTGATGCACTCCACCTTCCAGACAGGTGATCTTGTAATGACTTTGCAAATGGGTGTGACTCCTGCATCCCATATGGGTGAGGGTCAGGATGGACACAGCTCCCTCAGCACACGGGGGAAGGAAAGGCTGGGATGGATAAAGCCAAGCTGCCTGCGCTAACTCAGCCACCCTGACCCCACACTTCACCAGCCCCACTGGCAGGAGAGCTGCTGGGTTCCTCTGGTGTGATGTGCTTCCCAGAGAGCCAGGTGGGCAGCATCTGCTGTTCACTGTGGGTCCCCATATCCCCAGGACATCCCAGTGTCTCAGTTCTGGGCCTTGAAGTGCCTGAGCCCTTTGGCATGACCAAAGTGAGTTTGGATACTGAGCTCCCCCTGAAGAACATGTCCCACCATGGGAGGATGAGGAGTTTCCACCAGAGGAAGCTGCTCCTTGCCAGCAGGAGTGGTGGGAGAGGGTGGCCTGGCCCTTCAGACATGGGATTTATGTCTCCTCACTGTCCCCGAGGGGCGCCCCGCCCTTCTGTGTGGATGAATCAGAACGTCCTTTCAGTGAACCGTGCCTGCCTGTCCCTGGGGGCTGCCTGCCCTTCCTCGCTACTCGTGGCACTGCCACTCACTGTCCCCAGCCAGGCAAGGCAAGTCCCCTCAAGCCCCGTCCCCCATAGCCGCTCTCAGCGGCACACCGTGCTTCGTGCCCTGTTCTGGCCTTGTTGCTGGCCCCTGGGCACGGCCACCCGCCACTCCCCTGGCCCGCAGCACCGCAGCAGCACCCGGCTTTGCCGCTCCAGGCCTGGCACCCCTGGGTAGCCATGGGTCCTCGGGCAGTTCCGCCTGGTGTCCCTAGGGGCTGGGGACAGCGCGGGGGGCAGGAACACCCGCAGGTGGCAGGGGGCTGAGAGGAGGAGTGGGAAGGGGGTTGGGAGACAGGGCAGCCCACCGCGCGGCTCGGCTGCGCCGGTTCCCCTCCCCGGCCCCACCGGCCCATTTATTACCCCTCTGCCATTCATCGGCCAGACAGATGCCCCCAAATAAATACCCCCAGACAATAGGGTGGGAGGGGCCAGCGAGGCTCCTCATGAATAAACATGAGGGTCTTTGGACACAGCTTCCTCTCTTCGCAAAATGGGACCGATTGTGCGGCAGGCATTTAAAATTCAGCCGCGGTCGGGCTGTCTTCCAGTGTCCCCTGAACTGCTGAGGTGCTTTATTTATTTCATAATTTCCCCTCCTCCCCTCTCGGCGACAGACCTGGCTCTTTTCACGCCTTGTCCTCCCTCTTTCTTTCCTTCTTGCTCCCTTTCTCTAATTTTTTTTTTTTTTTTTTTTTTTAATCTTCCTTCCTTTTCCTACTCCTTGTCTCTTTCTCTCCCTGGCTTTTGTGCCGGGGGCCGTGACGAATGGCTCAGAAAAGAGGGTGCTGTGAGAAACTGGAGCTGCTGCTGGCAGAGTGGGTGGTGAGGCCTTGGTGCTCGGGGGGGGCTGGAGGGGGTCTGCCTGTGAGCGCCCGGCTGGGGCTCCCACATGGAGCTGGGGCGGGGTGATGTGGGATCCCAAGGGCTTTGCTGCCTGGCGGCTTGGAAAGCCAGGCCCCCTCCTGTCCCCCTGCCTGCAGGGAGACAGCCTTGCAGTGCCCACCCCAGTGCATCCAGAATGGGCTCCATGCAAGGGGGGAAAGGTCAGCCCTGCTGTATCACCCACCGGCGGTGAAAAGCAGCCCTGGTGATGATGGAGCACCCAAAAATTGGGAGATGCTTGTCCAGGCGAGGGTAGCCCCAGTTTTGGTGGGGATGGGTTTGCTGGACCCCTGACCTGTTCCCGTTCTGGGACAGCCCCAGCAATGCCGGTCTTTAGATTGAGGATGAGTGGCTTTTTGGGATCTTGGACAACAACATCCCCACCGGGGTCCCAACACCCCAAGCCCATACGTGCGACTTGGTGCTGGGGTGAAGGCAGAACCAGAGCAGCAGCAGAGAATTGAGGGTGGGAGCAGCAGGACGTGATGAGCAGTGTGGCTCAGCATGCTGGGAGACCTGCCAGCACCCCGGTGTTTCATCAACCAAATGCTGAGATCCTGATGCCATGCACCCCTGGGAAACCAGGAGATGTCCATGCCATGCACAGGACAGCTCCAGAGCTTGTGGAACCCTGTGAGCCGCTTGCTGTGCTGCTCAGGATGTGAGGATGGGCAGAATCCCCAATGCCCATTGTGCCCCCAGGGCTCTTCACGGTGGGATGAGCATCACTCATGACACCGGGGCGCTGCAGAAACTCCCTGGACAGCTCTGGTTTGTCCCTGTACTGGGAGAGAGCATTGCCTACCCCTTCCCCACTTCTGGGATTCTCTGCCCGAAGGTCAAGCAAGGAAATAGGGACTTTCTACCCAAGGGCTGGCAAGAAGGACACTTCAAGGAAGATGTCACCTGCCAGACCATCTGTCCTTGGGGACTGGCTGGCAGGAGAGACCAGGGCCATGCTGGCGGCAACGAGTGCTGGTGGGGACAAGGGGACACCACCAGCTGCAGGCTGGGGGTGGGCACAGCCTCCATCCAAAGTCCCAAGGCCCCTCAGTGCCTCCCCAGGGCCTGGTAACTCCAACTGTGGCTTCCTCAGCCCCCAGGAGAACACGGAGGGGGGGTCTCACCGGGGCTTAGGGGTGGCACTGTGGATGTGGGTGCTCTCTGTGAGGTATTGCCCTGCACCACTGCCTGCCAGGGCTGCCTGCCCCTCTGTCCCTCTGTCCCACTGCCCGCTGGCGGGCACGGCAGCCGCAGCCCATGGGGGACGGTGCTGGCAGGCTCCGGCAGCGGGAGGGCTCCTGCATTACAATCTGGGACAATCTGTCCCCCTTCCCGCTGCCCAGCAGTGTAGGAGACGGTTACTGTTTAATCCCATTTGACAGCTCTTTCATCATCTGCCTGCCTCCCTCCAGCTTCCCGTGGCTCCTCCAAGGCTCCTTTGTGGCCATAATCAAAGCCTGGTGAGTGATGGCTGCTTGAGGGAGGGAGGGAAGGGACAGTGGAGCGAGGGTGGCTCACCCGCTGTGGGGGTGAGGGAGGGTGGCCTGGCTGCAGCTCCAGGGAAGGGCATAGTGGGATCACAAGGTGTGGGGGCCTTTGCTGTCAGGTCCTGCAGGTGCAGCTGTGAGTAGTGGCACTGGGAGCTGGGCTGAATGGAGCATTCTTAGCATTGGAGCTGGACTGACCAGAGCATCCCCAGTGCTGTGAACTGGACGAGGTGGACCATCCCCAGGGCTGGGAGCCAGATGGGACAAAACATCCTGAGTGCTGGGAGCCAGGCTGGTTGGACCATTCCCAGTGACTCCGTCACAGTCAGGCCGGGAGGTCCTGGTCAGGGCAGCAGGGCTGGTGTCCGAGCAGGGGCCAGGCAGCGGGTCAGCCTCCCTGAGGGGCAGAGAAGCACATCTCCCACAGCCCTCTCCCGCACACCCTCCGAGCACCCTCTGGGACTGGGGATGTGCTGGCTCACAACGCCCATGTGCCTTTCACGCCTGGCATGTGACTGTGGCCCTGGAGGAGCATGGCAGCTCTCTCCCCATGACAGGGAAGTCTGTGTGGGAGAGATTTTGGTGGAAATCACTTGGGCAGCACAGGCTTCCAGCACAGCATTGCTGGCACATGGCTCACGTGGGGATGAGCCTTGCTGTGCCATGGCAACTTCTGCCATCCCCATCAGCAGAGAGCTGAGGCTGCTCCCACTCAGGTTGGTTGCTGTCAGGGCAGGCTGGGACAGGTGAAAGGGCCTCTAAGAGGTCCCTGGCCTTGACGTTCGTGAGAAATTTGGGAAATCTGGCCCCAGACTTGGTCTGGAGGCTGTGTGGGTGGCAGGGCCCCTCTGGAGGTTTTTGGCTAGACTGCACAATCTGCAGGGTCACCCATAGCTTCCTGTTGCTCAGCTCTTTCTGGACTGAGCCTCAGTTCCCATGCCTTGGCTTCCCCCAGTGCTGACCAGCGCCATGCCAGTGGCACAGGGATGGAGCCACGTGAGTATTCAGGGACTGGGGGGAGATGCCCTCCTGCTTCCATTTGTGCTTCCAGCAGGGACTCAGCACTCACCAGCGCTGCCAGGGAATCCTCCCCATTACCAGCAGCCTGGCCCGACCTCACTGTGAATTTTTTTGTGGTTTTCGGTAACATTAAACTTTTGGCTGAATTGCAAAGCATCTGAAGAGCCGGGTCTCTCTCTGCGAGGACTTGGACTCTGCAAGGCAGAGTTTCCCTGCTCAGCAACGATGAAGCAGGGAAGCAGGAGCGGAGCCCCCAAAAAACCACCTCACTCTGGCCCAAGGCAACTGCCCCTGAGCCCCCGTGGCTGAGGAACACCCTGATTCCCTGGGGAGGGAGCCTGCCTGACCTTGGGTTATCACCTGCATTGCAGCTGGGTGACAGCTTTCCCAAGAACACATGTTCCCTCATAAACCCCGGCTCTGCTTATCTCAAAGGGCACATCCGACAATTAGCTTATCTGCTGTGAAAGTGAGGAACGGCTTTGGATATCTGCCTGGCTTCCGCAGGCTTGGGAAAAAAACAGGGGAAAGAGCCCCTTGGAAGACCAAGGCACATCCTCGGTGTCCTATAAATAAAGTGACTGCGCTCCGAGTGTGCTGCAGACGGACTCCATGTGCTTGGGGTGGGGAGCTGGAGGTGTCCCTGACTTTTAGGGATGTTCAGTGCTTCCTGCTGAAAAACCCTGCCTGCAGCTGCTGCCAGCTTTGCCAAACCATCCCAGGGTGGGTGGCAATTTTGTGCAGGGTGGATTGCAGCCTCCAGTTAAATTTTTGGGGAAAATTTCAGCTGGACACCATGGCTTTTTCCAAGAATGGGGATAAGGGAAAAAATAAAGGATTTATTCTTATTTTTTTTTTTTAATTCTGTCTTTGAAGCCATTTGGCAAGTAGAGAGGGAAGAGAGGCCGAGCTTCATCTTGTGTCCCTGGAATATGCTCAAATTTGACCACGCTAGAACACTTTATTTGGGAAAAAATGTGGTTACCACGAGCTCGGTGCAAAGCTCTTCCACAGGAGCAGCTCCCATCACAGGGCACAGGTTTGCCACCACCCAGCTCCTGGGCAAATGGCTGCCAAAGCCAAGGGCCACCTCTGTCCCCACCAGTGTCGTGGGGGTCAGAGGAATGGCAGAGGGAGCTGCAGCCTGGTGAGCTCCATCTTCTGCAGGCCATGCCAGGACCGTGCTCTGCCTGACTGTGTTCAGTGATTTACACATATTTTCTCCTGTCCTGTAGCAATCCTGTGTGAAGCAGAGAAGAGCAGGCACGTTTAGCCAGCCCTGTACTGTGTGATCACATTGTCCCCCGTGCAATGGTCTGCAGCCCCAAGGATGTTTCTCCTCCCTGCCTGGCCCAGGACATGTCATCCCTCACTTGGAGAGAAAATTAAGAATTGGTTGAGTTAATTTGCTGCAGATGATTTTTTGAGGAGCAAATAACCAAAAAAGCTGGTGGAAAGCCCAATTTTCCTCCCTCCTGGAGACTTTCTGGAGGACTTTCTGGAGCTCCTTCCTCCTAGAGGCTTTCTGGATGGTGCCCCATGTTATGCCCCGAGGAGAGCATGGGCTGCCTTTGGGGGGGAACTTCAGTTGGCTTCCTACCCACCCTGCTCCTCCTGCTCTCCCCCAAATCCGTACCAAGAAACAAGTATATTGTTTGCAAGCTAAAAACTAGAAATGATTTATATGTTTATAAGCCCAGCTCTGGCTCCATTTATTTTGGCAAAGGAATTGTTTGCATCTTTGCAGAATTCCTTCACCCAAACCACTCATTAGATATGAATTTCAAAACAGCCAGAGGGAGCGGGTGACTCAGGGGAATCAGCAAATGGCTTCTCAAAGACTTTTACGTCAGGGACAGCAGTTCGATCCCAGATCCCGGTGCCAGTGGCCCAGAAGACATTGTCATCTCATGTTGGGTCAGTGACTGTAAGTCAACCAGTGCGTTTGAGGACCTTGGTCTTTGACTCCGAACTGGCAGGTGTCTTCACCATGAGAAACCTCAGCCAAGGGAGAAGCCAGAAAAGACAGGAGGAGAAGGATTCCATCCATGAACTTTCACTGGACACAACAACACCAGCTACAGGAGCTGATGGAGGAGTGATGTTCTACCATAGCTCTTTATACCCCGTGTGAAGATCTGGGAGTCTCTGGAAAGGACATTTGAGGAAAGTCAGCCTTGAGGTCTGAAGATGGGGCGAGTGTGGCTGCTGGTGCCTCTGCTGTGGGTTTAAAGACCACCTTGTTTTTCACCTGGAAGCTATTAAGAAAGTTGTGCACTTTCTGTGAGATGATTCCAGTTATCACTTTCCTCCTTCAGACAAGAACCCACAAAGCAACCACCAAGTGTGATGATGCCCCATCACCTTGTCCTGGCAGAGCTGCTTGATTTAAGCTGGCACTGGGAATGGGAGCAGCTTCTCAGGCTGGTTTAGCAGAGCAGATATGTGGAGGGAGGATGTTGCTCTGCTGATGGCACCGTGGGGGCTCTGGACAAATTCTGTGCCCACAGAAATGTCTGCTTGGGGCAAGGGGAAGAAGGTCTGTGGGGACTGAGAGTGGCTGAGGTCACCCTGGTAGGAGGAGAGTCTTCCACCCTGGACCAGGCAGCCCAGCCTAGCAGAGGTGTCCCATCCTCTGAACCTTGATGGGTACTTGGCGCTGGTGTCCCCAGGCTCCATGTCACCTGTTTTCTCTGGAGGCACAGCTGGAGCTCTGGCAGGCAGCGTGCCCTGCAGCAGCTGGTCCCCATCCACGTGTGTCAGGCAGCTCGTGGTGCCACCAGTCTCCTGGTCTCCATCCCCACTCTACCCCAACCTGCCCTGCACCCCCCCTTGGCTGTGCTGGCTCGCTCCCGAGCCAACCTTGGCTCCTTGTCTCACAAGCAGAGATGAAAATAAACTCCAGTGAAGGGTCCTTTAACTTTCTCTACTCGAGTGAAAATAAATGTGCTTTCCCCACCACCCAGCCCTGTAAATTCCCTGCACTGTGAAATATCTTCCAGATATAGTAAAGAGACGGCTTTTGACTATTTTTTTTAAACATCTTTAACTGCTGTATATATTTCCAGGGAGACGTAATAAGCACTACAGCTAATTTATCTGCGTGTACTGTAAATATTTTCAGGAGATAGCAGAAAGGATTTCAAACACATGGCTGGGAGTATTGGCACACAGTGTAGGCTGGGTGGGAAGGACGCCTTTAACCCTTTGAAAGCCATGTCCTTTCGCTTTGCTCCTCTCTCTGTGTCCCCGGTGCAGTATGTCCTCACCAGCCCAGGGCTGTCCCTCCAGCTGATGTCCAGCCCGATGTCTGGTTTGAACAGAGTGCTGAGGCTTCTTCTTCCATTTGACCTTGTAGTCCTTGCTCTGGGGGCACTGGGAGCTCAGCTGGGAGCCAGTGGGAGCTCCCCTCCTGACATACTGCCCATAGCCATACCTGGATCCCTACACTCCTGCCCACATGTGACCTGCTGTTACAAGCACAGGATAAGATTTGGGAAGAAAAAAATCCTGTTTGGGCATTTAAATTCATGTCTTGCAGCCCCAGCATCCTTTGGGTTTCAGCAGAAACTGCAGACCCATGGTGGGTGAAAACCAGGGTGCCCAGTTACTGCCATGCACTGGGACTGGGAAAGGAGGCTGAACATGGCAGGGATAGAGGTGCTGGCCACATGCTTTTGTCCCCTTGGCCCTTGGGAGATGTGAGTTCTGCAGAAGAAGGAGGCTTGGTCCACCAACAGCTCATTCTCAGGGCTCTCAGGTGTGATGGGAGAGACCCCAGGTGATGCAGAGCTGGGGGAGAAGAGGCTGGCAGGGTGCAGGCACGTGTGGCTCCTGGGGAGCAGCCACCAGCAGATGCAGAGGTTTCTGTCCATCCTCGACCCAGCCTGGCCCCAGGGGATGCAGGAGCAGGCATCTGCTGGGTCACAGCCCACCAAGAACCCACAGCCCCACTCCTGGCACAGTGACTCCTGGCTACACATCCCACTCGTGACCACATCCAAGGTGCTGTGATCCTCTGGGGACCATGACCCTGTTTTGGGAGAGCTCTTGCAGGGATGGGTGAGATGGGGGTCCAATGGCCACCTTCACTCTTCCTGTGCCCTGATACTCCCCAGGAACTTCTGGGGGAGACAGTAACTTTTCCAGGGGAAGGTCTGGAGAAGGAAGTCGTGGGGTGCTGGCCTGGGGGAGCAGAGGTCTTTCATCACACAGCCAGTGTCTGATGTCAGCAGGGAACTGTGCTAAAAGCACATTCAATTCAATGTCTGTTATTAAGCAAACCCAGCTCTGTGGCACGAACAGCCTGTCCTGAAACTGTGGGTCACTGCAGCTGGGCCAGTCACCCTGCTGAGGGGCCTGCTTGCCAGGCTGAGGAGGCTGTGCACCCTCTCCATCACAGCCCTCCCGTCTGCTGCAAGCTCACCACAAGCTCCTTGCCTCTTGGCTGGTTTGCGGGGATGTTTTGGCCAAGTCAGCATTTTCCCTGGGATTCTCCTGAAATAAGTCCACTCCTTGACTCTGGCAGCTTGCCCCCTCCTGACCATACCTAGTGGTTGGGAGTCCTGGGGGTATCTGGGGCTCCCAGCCCCTTGGCTGGGTGCCTCTGGCTCACTGCAGGTTTGGCGGTGGGAGCAAGAAGGATGCACTGTCTGTTAAGAAGAAAGATGGGATTTCCCCAACTGTTTGCACAAGGCCTTGAGGTTTTGGGGCTTCTCTCCGTCATCTGAGCACTGTGATCCAGGCTTTTACTGGGCATGGGTCATATCCAGACTAATTCCAGATGGGTTGCAGTCCCTTTAGCCAGTTCCAATACATCACCTAAGCTGTGGATAGAGCAGTTCCTCCCACCAGCTGAGGCTGGACAACAGGCTGACGCTGTCAGGGCAGGAGAGCTGCCACAGCCACTGGGAGGAGAGCCCAGGCAAGGTGAATCTTCCTGGCAGTAGGCACAGATGCATTGGCTGCATGGTCGGGGCAGTCTGCTCCCCAGGCTCTGTCCCCGTGAAGTAATTTAATGCAGAAGAAGGACAAGAGGTACCTATTGGCTTGGAGCCCAACTTAAAAGCCACAAGGAGATAAAAGCCTTTAAATGCTAAGCCTGTCCAAAGAGACAATAAAAGGCAAATGTCTTCCCAGCTTTATATCCATGTCTTTTTACTTGATTTATGGACTTTTTGGTATAATCCTTCATGCTTTGTGACTCTTCAAGTTGTTCAGCTGTCGTAAAAGGCCTGTGGAAGCAAACTGCATCAGCCAGGGGATTCCATCCCTTAGCCTGGGCTGATTTTGTTGTAGGGTCCAGTTTAGGATCTGCAATGGTCTTTGCCTGATGTCCCACAGGGTAGAGGAGCCCAGGGTGAGCCCTGATGCCACAGCAGAGGGCACAGAGAGGGTTTTGTGGCCACAAAGAGGAAAAGGCAAGCAAAGAGAAAGGATCTAAATGTTTCCATTCAGCCTCTGGGTGAGCAGCAAAATGTTTGGGAGCTGGATCTGCAAAGAGGATCCAGATGGGGGGAACCACAGCTGCTCCCTGCGAGTGGAGCCTGAATGTCTTTGGGAATGTGGGGTGGAAGGTTGGCAGGGGGCAGCCCCGGGGCTGGGGGGCTGCGGGAGCGGGGAGTGGGAGGCAGCCATCCCCACACACCCAGCGTGTGTGGATCTGGAGCTAATCAGCCTGACACAGGATGCTTGGGTGTCTGCTGGGGCCGGGCTATGAAAGCAACTGCTCTCAATAAAACAATGTGTCCCTCCTCCGTTTCGTTCGGAAGTGAAGCTGTGAGTCCAAATGTCCTCAGCTGACTCTGCTGGTCCTTCTGCCCCCTCTGAGAGGAGGAACTGACTGAGATGTGGGGACTGGTGCAGCTGAGCAGGAGCACATGTGCCTTCACATCACACACTGCGGGTGCCCCCGGGCCAAGTCCCACGGCTCTGGGTGCCGGCTGTAGCTCTGGGTGCCAGCTGTGGCTCTGGGCAGCTGAGCAGCTCTGAAACTGGGTCCTTTCAAGTGCAGTGATTCCCCTGAGGTTGGGAAGCAGAGACATCTCTTCCCTCTGTTCTTCCCAGAGAAGCTGCTGTTGCAAGAGGAGCAGCGGTAGGGCTGTACGGTGGTGAAGGAGAAGGGATGGAATGCTCTGGGAATGGTGGGGAGCAGCTCTGGGCTGGGGGCAGTGGTGGCGCACAGCTCTTCTCAGCGCCTGCTCCACTCCTGGAGGCAGGAATTGTCCCGGCTGACTGGGAAAGTGCTGGGTACCAGGTAGAGTAGCCACTGACTATGGCTGTCCTGGGGCATCCCGGGGCATCCCCGCTCCCTCCCAGCAGCCGGTGGCCCTGCTGTCCCCTGCACTTGCTCCTGATGGGCACAGCAGCCCTGAGAGCTGTGATCCCTGTGTGGGCACGGCCCGGCACAGCCCTGCAGCACCCTGGGAAGGGCACGAGTGTCCTGCAGCTTCCCCTTGCCCACAGCCTGGACCACCACCGGTGATCCGGGCATCCTCTCCCCAGTGCCACCACCAGACACATTTCATTTTCATTTCTGCACAGGCAGCAGCACTTCTGTTTGGTGTCCATTCCCAAAATCTTCAGCTGCCAGGTGGGACTTCTGCAGCTTCAAATGGTGATTTTGTTTCTGTCCCCTCCAGTCCTACCCCAGGGCCAGGCTGCCCCTGGCTCCCGCAGCCTTCCATCACCTCTCACACTTAGTGCCCATTTGCAACAAACCCGGTGAGGGGGAAGATTTGGGGGATCCTGGGGAGAGAGCTGTGGGGAAGCAGAATTTGGCNACATATATATATATATATATATATACACACACATATATTCTTGCCTGTAGAAAAATTAGTAATTTTAAACCGCAGGCAAATGCTTCACATTCCTGAGCAATGCTGCCCTCTGTTTACTGCCCTTATTGTTCTCAATGAGCTGGAACCGTGGAAATGAATATTTGCTCTGACCCCATCCTTCTCCCTGAGAAAGAAAGGAAGAAAGAAAGAAAAGAGGAAAAAGAACCAAAACTGCCGAAGGAAAACAGAGGCATTCTCCCCATGATTGAGTGAAAGAATAACATGGGAGCGTGGAAAGAGAGCTGCCAGGACGCAGCAATTGATTTACGGCGGGGTCTGAATGCCGTCACCGCTGCGCTGGCTCTCTCCGCCGGGGTGGCTGCCGGGCTGCCCGGGCACCTCGCCGCTGTGGAGCGGGGATGCTGGCCTGGGATAGGGGCTCGGGCACTGGGGGTGGCTGGCACGGGACGGGAAGATTTACAGCCCAGCCTGGGGCTCCCTCTGCTTGGGTTATCTCCGGCTGGGGCTGCAGACCACACAGGCACACGCCGGGGTGATTTTACTGGTTCCGCAGTGTCACGGGCTGCGCATGGGAGCCGTGCGGCGCTGACAGGCGGCCTCGGCACGCCCGGGGCCTGTGGGGACACACAGAGAGGGGACGGGCTGGGGGACATGCGCTGGGGGACTTGCATGTCCTGCGCTGGAGGACGTGCATGTCCTGCGGTGGGGGCTGCAGGAGGGCATTCGTGGCGTTGCAGGGAGAATGTGCATCAGGAGTGACTGCACCGGATGCGGGAGGATGTTCTCCATCTGCCTGAGGGCTCCAGGCTGCCTGAGGCCGCGGAGCAGAGACCCTGCCCAGAAGAGGACTCCAAGCCCCATTGCTTCGTTTTCTCTCCCCTAGTCACTCTGGGAAGAGCAGAGATGCCAGCCCAGCTTCGGGCTCTGTGCCCAACATCCCTAATGCCCACAGCACCCAGTTCCTGAGATGGGTACGGGGAGGAGACAATTATTCTGAGCCCCAGGTCCCCGCAGCGCCCACCATCAGCAGATCTCTCCAGAGGCAGCCCTGGATGCTGGGCTGCCCAGAGTGGGGGACCCACCTGCCCCGACCAGGGATGAAGGCAGTGGCAGCCGGCATGGGGAGGTCCCCGTCCCTCCTGTGCTCCCTCAGTTAATCATCACATTGGGTAATTGCACGAGTGGCCGAGGGGGCAGCCCGCGAGGATCTGACTGCAGGTGTGGGGCCGTGGACGGATGCAGAAAGCTTTTAACTGGAATAGGGTTACAGCCAGGCAGCCCAGCAATGCCAGGGATGCGAGGAATCCCCTACCTGCTTCAAAAGGACGCTTTCTTTATCGTCTAATTAAAAAGAGGGCAGTGCTGGGGGGGACCAGAGTGCACCTGTGCCGGCAAACACCCGGCCAAGAAAGGGGGGCGCGAGGGCCCGAGCTGGGAGCAAGGAGGGCGTGAGGGGACTGCAGTGGAGGGCAGCGACAGAAGGGCAAGGACTAGGATGGGTCAGCACCTCTGGGACTCCATGGCACTTCTGCTGCTAGTTGGTTGTGCCAGCTAGCCCCTGCCTGGTTCCACTATGGCAGTGCAGGATGCACAGCCTTTCTAGCTGTGGTCAGGCTGCCTTCATCCCCATGCAATACCATTCCTCTGCCTGACAGGTCTAGAAAGCACCCCCACAGCTGATTTATTGGCAAGGTTAAAATTAATCTGTAGGATTAATCCTAGCTGGGTAAAATGGTGTTAGCTCTATGCCCTGTCACAGCTCCTGGGCAGTGCCCTGGACAAATTTCACACTGCTCAGCTCTTCCTTTCCTCTTCCTCAGTTGTTATTATTGGAGCTGTGTCGGGGGAGCTTAGGTGGATCTCAGGAAAAGGTTCTTCCCCCAGAGGGTGCTGGGCACTGCCCAGACTCCCCAGGGAATGGGCACGGCCCCGAGGCTGCCAGAGCTCCAGGAGCATTTGGACAGCGCTGCCAGGGATGGACAGGGTGGGGTTGCTGGGGTGTCTGTGCAGGGCCAGGAGCTGGACTGGATGATCCTGATGGATCCGTTCCCACTCAGGACATTCTGTCATTCTGTGATTATTAGATGGGAAGAGTGTTTTAAAATTGATGTTTCAGTCAAAATGACTCCTGCAGTGAATCAGCCTAGGCAGCATCAAGCAAAATTTCCAGTAGGAAAGAGCAAAGTATTCTCGGGGTTGATGGGGGTGAGCCCTGGCTTTGGGATTTGTATCTCAAAAGCTCCTGCTCCATCTGGTTCTGTCTGGCTCCTGTTGTGTGCAGTGAAAGCAGGGCTGGGGATGCAGCATCTCCCACCCTTCCTAGAGAATGTGTGGGGATGGAGCAACCCTGAACTCTCCATCCCTCCACTGACTCCAGTTGAAATTGGCTGGTGGCTTCGACAGTTACAGAGCTGGACACAGAGACATACCCACACATACCATGAGTGCAGAAACTCTGAGTGCTTTGGAAACCAAGCCAAAAAAAGAAAGGAAAAAATGAAAAAGAAAAGGATGAAGCAGAATGGAATCAAACCATTCATGAGCTGTGGGAGCAGTTTGGACTAAGAGCTCAGCACGGGTTTAATGAGATCATTTCACACCTCTAATTAAATAGGTGCAACTCTCAGCAAGGAGCAGGCTGTGGGCCCTGGGACACCCCGGGAGTTTGCAGGATGGAGAAGTCAGGGATGGAGGAGAGGGGCTGTTTGCTCTGGATGTATTTGCTGGCTCTGGCTCTGGCTCTGGGGAATTGAGCCATCACTGAGTACATGGAAGTAACCCCAGAGGGGTTGTCTGTGGGTAGAGGACTGTCACGTCCCACCTCCACACTGGCCACAGGGATGGACACCCCCAGATCCCCAGATGCCCGGGGGGATACTGGTGGCACCTTGCTGAGGCCAGGCTGGGACAGGCCCCCCCTGCCAAGCCTCAGTTTCCCCAACTGTGAAGTGCAGGTGGGACCCTCGAGATGCACTGCGAGGAGCTGAAATCCAGCTGAATGGGGGATCTGGCTCTTCTTACAACCTGTCCCTCCCTGGCCCCTGCTGGGACATGGGTTTCCCAGGTGTCCCTAGAGGTTCTGCTTCCCCTGCCTCACAAGTGGGAATTGGGTGCCACCCCATTGGCACCTGCAGCAGTGATGGGTGTGTCCTGTGGTCACAGCACCCAGCTCAGAGCCCAGGAGGGGTGCTGGGATCTCACCCCCAGGGGTGATATCCTGCACCAGGACCCAGCCCCAGCCTGCACCCACACCTTGCAGGGTTGGATCTGGATGAGGACACAGCTGGATGCTGAAGCAGCAGCACGCTGGGGGTGCCTCGGTTTGGGAAGGCTCCTGGAGCCTCTGGCAACCCCTCCTTTGTCTCCAGAGCAGAGGGGCTTCACTGCAGCTCCTGAGCCTGAGGCGGCTGCAGGTGGGCGCATGTACTCCTTGGCTCTGGCCCTGCTCCCGGCACAGGGGAAGGCAGAATCCTCAGGGGTAGGGTTGGGAGGAGAGGGATGGGAACGAGGACAGCTAAGCCGAGCTTCACACGCCTGATCCTACAGCTTCTGGCTTCACCTTGCCTCCCCTCCCCGCCTGGCAGCCGGGATCCGCATGGACTGATGCCAGCAGAAAACAAATGCCCTTCCAGCCCCTCGTGGGGGGGCAGTGAGGCATAAAGGTGGGGAGCAGGGCTTGGGGGCTGTGCTGGAGAGGAGCAGCCCTAAGGCCCCCACCATACTGCAGGAGAAGACTCCCCCATCCCTCCTGCAGGGGGTCTCTGGGCCATGAGGGAGCTAAAGCCCCCCCTTGCTACTCCACTGCACCCTAACGATGTGCACACTGGGCCCCTCTTCCTCCGTCCCCCTTTTGCAGGATCAAGGAGTGGCAGGAAGTGATGTTCTGCCTTGGCAGCAGCGTTGTGGTGGCACTGCAAGGACACACGGTCCCATCCATGCTGTAGTCCCATGGGAGCTGTGGCACAGCCGGGATGGAGCTGTGCAGCGAGGGGCAACCAGCCCAGACCCCACAGAGCTGTGCCGTGCTGTCCACCTCCACCCCAGGGCCAGTGCCGGCACAAGCAGCCTCAAAATCCCCCCGTCCCACTCCTGGAGGGGGATGTCCAGGCTGTGTCAGGCCGCCTGGGTCGGTGCCGCCTCCAGACGCTCCCCGTGCTCCTCAGATGTCCAAGACAGAGCTTGCAAGGACTGTCCCCACAGCATGAAGGATCTGTACCAGTGAGAGCTGGAGGCAGCTGGACATCTGCCCACATTGCCTCCCGCCAGGCGAGGTCTGGGCTGTGCTTCCAGCCTGGAAGTTATTTTAGTACCGGAGTCTCTTTCTGAGGCAGTACAGCTCCTGGTTTTTCAGCACATCCCTCCTGGCCAGGGGCCTGGCATGTTCCTGACCTCTGCCCCTTGTCCCCACAGTGGGAAGAGAGCCAGTTCCCTGTCCCCTGCCAGCTCCTCTCCTGGGACAACATACTGCTGCTGACTTGTGCCAGGAGCGATGCAGTCCCTCCACAGCCCCCACCTTGCATGGGCCAACTCATGGAAATCTGTTCCCAAAGCCGATGTGCCAGCTCCAGCCCGAAAACACCTGCTCAGATCCCATGAGCGTGGCACACGCGCGAGCCAGCCCCTCTGGCCCCCTTCGTGACCTGGCTGGCAGCTCCTGGCAGGCAGAGCCTGTGGCAAAGCTGACACTAGAGCTGTCCCTTTCTGTCCCTTTGCCTCCAGTGATGAAGGAAAGTTTCAGGGAGAGGCTGTGGAGCCTGACAGCTGCTGGAGCAGTTTGAAGCTGAATTCAAAATATGGCTGATTTTCCACTGTGTGTGATGGTTCCTCAGCAGCTCACATGTCCCTGCTCTGCAGCGAGGCCCTGTGGCTCAGCACGATGGAGTTTGGGGTGAAAACAAGAGATTTGGTTAAAACATCCCTCCTCTGACACCTCAGCACTGGTAACAGCTTGGCATAGCCAGCTCATGGTGTCACCAGCTGCTCTGCCCAGCTCCCATGTGAGCTGTGACCATCCCTCAGGTTATTGCTCTGGGATGCTGCACCCACCCCTGCTCCAGCCATCTCAGTGCTGGCCACCGTGGGCTTCCTCCACACCATCCTGCTCCTGTTGCTGCCTGCATCCTGCCTGGACCCTGCCTGTGGCCTGGCACAACTTCTTTCCTCTCAGGCCCCTCCAATAATACTGTGCTGGCGCAGCCCCACTGCCTGGCACAGCGTGGGGAGGTGTTCCTGGCTGGACATGCAGCTCCATGATGTCCTCAGCTTATCCAGAAGAGCTGTGAGAAGCTTGAATCCAGAGGAGAACCCAAGGGTGGGGGGAGCAGGAGACAGGAGGAGGGGGAGTTTTCCCTCCTAATTTCAATAAACTAAATTAAAGGGGTGGAAAATTGGTATTTCATGCAAAACTTGGTGAGGGTTAAACCACTTCCAGATGCTGTCCCAGGTTTTGCTCCCACCTGATCTGTTGCAGATAAAGCCGTAGACACCCCTGCCAGATGTTGTATTACACACCAGTGGACTTTCCAAACAGGGCCATGATGCAGATGGCATTTTGTGCCATACTGTCCCACAAAGGGAACAGAGACCATTCAGACATGTCCCTCTCCAGGACTGCACTGAGCAGGCCTTGGTGCAGACAAGGTGGGGCAGGTGGCCACGGACGTGGCAGCCCTGTGGGAAACCAGGAGGTGGCAGATGCCAACATGAGGGATCCCCTGTCCCTAGACATAGCTCTGGCTTCAGCCCCTTGCACCATCCCTTTTCAGCAGGACCATCCCCAGCTTTTCCCTCTGATCCTAGTCTGTCCTACTCCTGCGCCTGTGGGCTCTGTCACCGTGGTGACACCCAGTGTGCAGGTGGAGAAGACTTGGGAGGGTGATTCTGGACGCACGGCGGCGGTCCGCGCACCGCAACAGGTGATCAGTGGTGACACAGGGGTTTCCTTCCCATAACATGGGAGAGCAGGGAATCCCTTGGTCATGGCCCTGAGTGAGGTCCAGGGCTGGCACAGGAAAGACCTGCAGCTCTCAACCCCACTGACACCTTGTGCCCACCCCAGCAGCCCCATGATGGGTCCTGCTGCTGCCTGTGACTGATGCACAGGGTCATTTTAAGGTTGGGGAAACTGAGGCAGGGCCAGGCCAAGAGTAGAAGATGAGCTGACTGCACCTCTGGGGCTGCTGCTCTGCTCCACGCCTGCCCATGCAGAGGAAATGAGGGTCCCGTGGCCGAACTGCAGCTTCGGCATGGCCGGCAGTGGGTGCAGCGGTGGGTCCGGCGGTGGGTCCGGCAGTGGGTCCGGCAGTGGGTGCAGCGGTGGGGCCGGCAGTGGGTCCGGCAGTGGGTCCGGCTGTGGGTCCGGCAGTGGGTGCAGCGGTGGGTCCGGCAGTGGGTGCACCGGCAGTGGGTGCAGCGGTGGGTCCCGCACACCTGCCCAGAGCGGGAGCATAGCCGGCATTCCTGCCCCCAGAGCCCCCTTCCTGCCCCCCACCGCCGGCGCTGCGCCCCCACTGCCTCTCGGCCTCCGCTTGTTTTCTTAGCAGGCGGGTCCTGCGCACTCCGAGCCCAACAATTTCCTGCCCGTGCGAACGCATTCCTCCATTCCCCCATCACAGATCCCTCCTGCCACCTCCCCACCTTGCTGCTGGATGCTGCCGCTCTCCACTACCAGCACCACCTTCCCCCTCTCTCCTCCCACCCCCCGCCTCAGTTTCCCCAGCTGGGACCCCATGGCTCCTCCTGAGAAGCACAGCAAAGCCTGGGGATGCGGGATGCTGAAGTTTGCATCCTTCCGCAGTTTTGGAGTGCTAGAGGAGGTGACGTTTGTCCCCGTTTGCCATGTCGGGGGGCTGGCCAAGCACCAGTGGGGAGGTGGTGATTTGGAGTGGGATCCGAGGGGACCCAGTCCTGCCCCAGCCTTACCAGCAGCTCCAGAACACTGCTGGCAGTGCCGAGGGCAGTGGGAATGTCCCCAGGCTCATCACTGACAGCTGACCCTGGAGTCCTCCCTGCCTGCCAGGAGCAGGATGTGCAGAGCAAGGCGATGCCAGGCACTCTTCTGTCCCTGGGGGGACATCACACAGGTGGGCTTCCCACCTGTGCAAGCTGGGAAGACCAAAACAGCAGCAGAGCAGTGGTGGAACTGATCTGGGACAGACAAGGACTGCCAGAGACATCCAGGGTGGCACTGGGTGGATGGGGACATCACCTCGGAGTGCAGAGTCCAGGACTGATGGGGCTGCTGAGGGTAACAGGAAGATGAAGCACTGGGCAGAACTGGGCAGGACCCATCAGGACCACTTTGGAGACCAACCTATCACCTGGGGGACCACCGAGTATAACGTGGTGGTCCGAGCCAGAGGGACCCTGTTTTTGGGGTTTGTGCTGCTGGCAGAGGGTCCAGGAGGTGGGTGGGCAGGGGCAGTGAGCCCAGCGCCAGACGTGCCCTTACCAGCTGCCCCCAGCGCGCTGCCAGCACTCCAAGGCACCCGTGGCCCGAAAAGAAAGAAAAAACCCCGTCCCGCCCGTCAGGAAACCTCAAATCAGGGCCAATGTTTTTGAAAGGTTTTTTTCTCCTCGCTCCTTTAACACATCTGCCAATATAATCTGACCTTTTCCATATAAATAAAGCCCGCGCGCTCGGGCTTTGATCCCGCGCTCCAAATTTTCTATTTACTTAATTGGCCCATCCAAGGGCTGAGCGACTCGCGGACCGGCAGCTGCCGCCGCCGCCGCATTCCTGGAGGCTTATCGCCACCCGCTCACCTGGTTGTCATTACCACTGTCCGGCCCCACGCCCCCGCTGCGGCCACCTGAGCCCGGCTGCCCGGGCACTGCCCTCCACTCGCAGCCGGTACCCGGCCCCGCTGCCGTGAGGGGGGCACGGGAGTGCGGATGCCCCGCGGGGGTTTCATGGAGGACCCTGCTTGTCTGCTGCTCTGTCACCCCACTCCACACCGCCTTCATCTCGGGAGGGCAGCTTGCTCCAAGGGAGAGGGAACCAACCCCATATAACATGGGGCTGGATCCCCCAGTTCCATCCCTGTGGAGGGATAGAGGGTCCGAGGCTTTCCCAGGCAGTCTGGGAAATCCTCCAGAAAGAGGACCAGAGCTTGATTTACTCCTCAGAGTTGCTTCTGTTTCCATACAGGTCATATCCTGATGCCCCTTCCATGGATTAAGAACTGTAAATGTCCCCACACACAGCAGGAGGGAGCACAAAGCTTTGCTGCCATGTGGGACTGAGGGCTCTGGGTACCTGGAGAAGGTGACCCCTGAGCAGTGGCCATCTGTTCTCCCCCAGACTTTCCCTGCTGGTGCAGCAGGCCATGGCAAGGACCAAGTTGTCCTGCTGCAGGCCTCTACTGATCAGCTGGGAGAGCTGACACCTCCTCAGCAGATCCCCACTGTCCTGGCCATGGGGAGCCCAGCCCAGGACATGCAGGGCTGGCATCAGCAGAGATGGCAGGACTGTGTATCTTTCTGCAACGCTGCCTGTGTGGGGTGGTGGGGGCTGTAGGCCATGGGGAGATGGACAGGTCCCAAGGGTGGATTGTTACTGTGCCCTCAACCTTCCAGCTATTACATTTTGGTCCAGAAAAAGGAAGCAAGTGCAGGGAAGGCTGCAGGTAGACCCAGGTGTGTGCCTTGGTCTGCTGGCTAGGGTGGTCCCTGCCCCTGCTCTGGAGAGGTGGAAGATGCTCCTTCTGCCTGTGGTTACTCAGTTTCATCAAGCATTAATAAGGGCCTGAGTGGGCTTTGGGACCCTCCAGCTAGCAGGAAGCTGGGGAGAGCAGCACCCAAAGGGACCCCTCTCCAAGCAATGCCTGCCCATGGGCACAGCTGGTGTGACTTGGAGCCTCTTGTGGGTAGATCCCAACCATCACCATGCAATGCCTGCTGAGGTGACACATGCAGGCAGAGTTTGGTGATGGGAGGGTTGGATCAGCTATCCTCTACTTCTCCACCTCCTTTTCCCACTCTCACTGGAAGGGAAGGGAGGTCTCTCTTTACCCTGGTCCAGCTCAGTAGGAAGACATTGGTGGTCTTCCTGCACCAAGAGTAACCTCTGATGTGTGGGAGGCCCTCCATGAGCCCTGGAGAGCTCCTCCTGGTACTTGGACACTGCTGAGGCATGAGGATAGATTCCAGCTCCCAAAACCTCCAGACAGCTGGCCAGAAACCCTGGGTTCCTGCTACCCACCATAATGAGATGTGGGAGCAGAAAGCCAACTACAAGGTCCTGAATAGCACCGGGGTTGGACTGACAGAAGAATCATAGAATCATAGAATGGTTTAGGTTGAAGGGACCTTAAAGATCATGTAGTTCCACCCCCTGCCATGGGCAGGGACACCTTGCACTAGATCAGATTGCTCAGAGCCCCATCCAGCCTGGGCTGAACACTTCCAGGGATGGGGCAGCCACAGCTGCTCTTTCCTTGTTAATTCCCATGACAGTATGAATGAGGGAGAAGGATGGTCCTGTGCTCCTGGCCATGGTGACTGCCCTGGACCAGCGGAGCCCATGCACTGGGTTGTCGGATGCTGAAGAGCAGCAGGTTAGAGGAGGCCATGGGTTGGCCCTGAAGTAACAGCACTGGGAGCTGAGGCCAGAGGCTGGGTCAGGCACAGGTGGATGGACCTCAGCCTCTGCAGGACACCCAGCAGGGGGAAGGACCTGGCCTGGCATGGCAGGTGCCACCCAGCACTGCTCTTGTTCTGGGGTGTCAGTCCTCCTTCTGAGCAGCCAATGGAGATTTTCCTCTGATGAACACCCTCTTCAGCTTTTTCACATTGTGGCTCATAATTTATACACCAGTGGTGGGCAGAAGGAGTATTTAACTGCCAAGTACCTCTGTGTGGTGCTGCTGGATATGCCAGCTCAAGTGATGGATGGGTACCCCAGGGTGGGAGCAATGGACCACATTGCAGCACCACAGAGGGCACCCCCAGGGGCTGAGTGCTCAGGCAGCTGTGCTGGGTCCAGCCGGGGGGAGACACCTCCAGCTGCGGCAGGGGGGTGTTGCGCTGCATGGAGCGTGTCCTGCTCAGGATGGATGTCACCCTCTCGGCTACACCGGCTCTTGTTGAGCCACTCTCCCCGCTCCCCCAGCCAGCCCTGAAGCTGGTATAAATCCCCATAATCATTTGCACTGATGCTGGTGAGTAAGAACGACCGGTGTGTCCGGGATCTCCTCTCTCTAGGGAAGCGGCTCCAGCGTGCCAGTGCCCTCCTGCCTCACTGGCAGCTGTCTGCTCAGCTGTGGTCACCAAAGGATTGAAAGTCTTTGCCTCACCGGGAAAGCTTTGCTGCCAGAGATCCCAGATGGCTTTGCCTGCTGCAGCCCTGTTCCCAGCTCCTTGGAACCTCTTGAAGATGGCTCCTCCGTTGCCTGGCTCTGCCTCATCCAGTGCAAGCAGCAGCACTGTAAGCTCACCCAGCCTCTCCAGAGCCCTCTGCTTGGTGAACCAGTGGTTTTCAAGTGACAAGCTTGGCCCATTGATGCCTTGCAGTGACACCCTTCAAGGTCCCAGACAAACTACCCTTTCTTCTTGGTGCCATCTCAGTGGGATGATGTCAGCAGCACAAGCAGAGCAGGACAAGGAAGAGGGGAAGGAAGGTAAGGAAGATGGTGTCGGGTGGGATTTCAACGTCTGACATGTTGACATTTCCCAAGTAGAAGCCAGTCATTCAACATCTGGCCAAGAATATTGCATCTTGCTTAAGAGCAAGTCCAGATGTTCCCAAGACCTTTTTTTCATTATTTTATTTCCTTCATTCTTTTCTTCTCTCTGCTCCCTCCTAGACACTCTTGACTCACTAAATCAAGAGAGACAGGCTTTTAACTCTCTGGAAAGAAATAAACGGCTCAATGGTGATATGAAACGAATTTTCTGGAACTATGTGAGCAGATGTGTGTTGGGGGAAGGGAAAGGGGGGAGAAAGGTGAAGGCAATCAAAAGAAAGAGAGGGGCATGTCTACATGGGCATCTCTTCATCATGAGGTGCCCCAGCTGGATGCACAGCATGACAGCCAGAGAGACGTGCTGTCTTTACTGTACATGTAGGACTGGCCAGGACAGGATTTGTGACTGGAGGAAAAAAGGGAAATGGACCAGTTCCTGATTCATTGGGTTGACTGGTGATCTCCTCTCCAGTGTAATTTGGTCCAGTCCTTACCTCCTGGAAGTGACTCAGAGCTGAGGAGGTCAAAAGAAGGATGAGTCTGGTATGTTGATGACGCTCATCAGTAGGGGTGATTTATCATCCCTGACAGGAGTGGGAGAATGAAAAGCCAAACAGCAAGAAACTTGGGAAAAGAGAAAGTTTGGTGGGAGGAGGGGAGAGGTCAAAGGTGAGAGACGTGAATGAGAGAAAGATGGAGGAGGGCGGTGAGAACGTGAAAGTAAGACCCAGATACATGGAAACGTGGTTTCTCTGTCAAGTTCCTTGACTCCTACTAATGTGCTGGTCAGGCTCATAGCCTCAGTGCCCACCGTGTGCCACACAGGCAAGGGCTTTATGGACCTCTGATGGCCTAGAGCTGCCACCTCTGCAATCTCTTCAGGCAGAAAATTACTAGCGCTTGTTTCCCATTATCCACACTGTCCCCTCCTGAGCCATCACCTCCAGCTCCATCCTTTGGTCAGACCTGCTTTGCCTGGGTTTGAATGCTCCCAGCCTCTGGCAATCCCACCCTTCCTGTGGTGGAAGGGTGGTTTGCAAACTCTTTATGTAAAGCCGTGGGACTGAAACCATTTGCTTTCTCCTCTTCCTGCATCTCTAGTGACACCTGGAGAAATAACTCCACGGCGGTGGCCAAGAAAAGCTCATTTTGCTGCCTTCTTGTTCCCCTTTGGGTTAACGAGCTAAAACACTGGATGACCACTGCAGTCAGCCTAGAGAAGGACCTGATCATAACCTGTGTATGGCCACAACAGGCCTGAAAGAGCTCATCTCAGAGAAATGTGCCATTAAGAGGCAGTGAGGATGGTAGAACGCAGGTCTACATCATTTAACCCACTCCAGAGACCTGCCACGGGCTCCAGAGCACCCGAGGAGCCAAACACCTCCACCAGCACTCAGCATAAAGCCCTTTGCAGGACACATCCCATTATTAGCAGAAAGCAAAAAGTTCAGCAGGTGAGGGGTGGTGAGGTCCAAGGTCCCCAGCCTGGGAAGTGGTTCCAGGTGCCTCCCTTGCAGCAATGATGGAAAGGCTCCCAGCTTTCAAAGACCTGATAGTCAACATCCTCTGGCATCTGGGTCTCCAAGAGGTCTGAAGGCTGGGGGTGCACACACACAACCATGCTGAGCAGTTTCCTGTGTGCTGTACACACTTGAAGCTCACAAGAAACCCTCAGAGACCTTCTGTCTGGCAGTAAGAGCCCTTCAAGAACATGACAGAGGAGATCTTGAGAAACCACAAGTGCTGTCCAGTTAATGGCTGCTCACATGCTTCTGCAGAGCAGTTCAGCTCATTCACAAGCAGGAATTCAGTCTGGAGCCTCGGAGCAGGAAAAGATCCCATGGGATGACAGCTCAGGGGCTGCCGAGGAGCCTGGTTTCCACAGCAGCAGGTAGCATACACCGGTTCCGTGTCTCATCCATGTCCAGCACCGTGTTTGGTTGTCAAGAGCTAGTTAGGAAATCCCCAGTCTAACTGGTTTTACCCTCTGAAAAAGCCAGTTTGCCTGAGCTGAGCCAGCTGACTGTCCCTCTCCTCAGCATCCGGCCCAGTCCCCTGAAGCTGAATCCCTGCATTTGGAGAGCCCTGGGGAGGCTCCAGGTGGGCTCACGTGGTCCCAGTCCTGGCTGGGCTGCAGGTGGCCTGCAGTTCCTCTGGGCTCCAGCTTGAGCCATGGCTATGAGAGCATCCAGGCTTCCTGCCCTGGAGCAGGGTCTTGGCTCTAGGTTCCTGGCTCTGCAGAGCAAGGCCGAGAGACCATTCTGGCTCTCGGGAGGACCTGCACTTCAAAATTTTCCAAACAAATCACTTGGATTATTTCTAACTGACATTTTTTGGAGGGATTTTCCTCCCGCCGGAAGGGAAGGACTTGATTTATTAATTTTTCAAAAATTTTTCATCCAAACCTCCTGGATGTTTAAATGGGGGTGGAGAGAGGGACAATGGGTTTGGGCAGACCAGATGCACCAGCCCTGCCTGAAGCTGGCAGGCACAGGGGACTCTGGCTCCTGGCTCCTCCCTGCTGTCCTCAGCTTGCAGATGAGTTCCCTAGGACCCCTCTGAGTGCCCACAGCCACCCCAGTGCCCTGCAGCACCCTGGCACTCTTGGGCTGGGGATCAGGGTGCCATCAGCCCTGTGCCCACAGCCCACCAGTGGCACTGGCTAGGATGGAGCTACCAGTTCATCTATGAGTAAAATTCAAATTTTTATGCTTTGATGTCTTTTATCTTTCCCTTTTTTGCCTTTCCCTTTGACTGGGGGAACTCAGGGAGATTTCCAGGCCATGGCTCGGACAGGGCCCATAACTGTGTCCCTGCCCTAACCATGGGGCACTATCATCCTGTGCCAAGGTGCACACTCTGGTCCGTGCTGGTGGGTCTCTCCCAGCTGGGTCGGCATCGAGGAGGGGCAGGCAAAGAGTGATGTGTCTGCAGCCCCTTAGCAACCCCCACCTCCCCAGAATTCCCAACATTGGCAAACACCATGGCGGTCTGGGTAGTGTACAGAGAGGTGAGAGGTTCAGGACCTTGCTGGGAGGAACTGGACTGCTGGAGCCAAAAACTTGCCAGCCTTGCTGTGCCCATCCTGGGATGGGTGGCAGAGGGGTGCTTGGACTGGTGATGGGGACAGCGTGGGGAGAGCCTTGGTGGTGGTGGTGTACAAACATCCCCTGTTCTCCTATCATCCTCCCATCCCCTGGTTCTGGAGTGGCTCCCACCACTTGCCCTGATGCTGCCATCACTGCAGGGAGATGGAGGCACCTGAAAGACTTCCCCACAGCTTTGTTTTGGGGACCTGATGGTGACACCTCTTCCACTGGCTGCTCTCTCCTGGGCCAGCTCCTGCCTGTACCCCTGCCAGCAGCTCCTGGAGCTTCAGCTGCTCTTCCCAGCAGTAGAGAGCAGTGTTTGAGGCTCACCACCCTCTCCTACTTCCAGAGAATCATAGAATGGTTTCAGTTGGAAGCGACCGTAAAGAACATCCCTTTCCAACCCCCTGCCATGGACATTTTCCACTAGACCAGGTCGGTCAGAGACTGATCCAATCTGGCCTTGGACAGTGGCTGTGGGCACCAGGTCTTCAACCCCACCCTATAGAGTCTCTGAGGTCCTCACCCTCACAGTCAAGGCCATGCAGTGGGAGAGGTGGTGGCACTGTGCCTTCCAGGGACAGGAGCTATCTGGGCAGGGGGACAAGGGAAACAGAGCCCTGAGACACCTGCATCCCTAGGAATCATGGTCTATACAGGGAACAGGGCAGATCTCTCCTCTCCAGAGAGGCTCCGAAATTCAGATGGAAAAAATAGATATTTTCCAGCCACTATATTTCATGAAAAGGAGCTGTTCATCCACTTAAAATATAGGTGACAAGTACAAAAGGCATTTGTCATTCTAGAGCAGGCCAAATCTTCAGGAGATCCAAGATATATGGTAGGCACCCACGGCCCAGCTTCAATCTGCTCTTACACTGTAAATTCCAATTACATCATGCTGACTTGTTTAAATACCGTGAAACCTGGCTCATGCCCTAAGTATGTTTTATATATTGCCACATCCATTTGAAATAGATGGGCAATGTGTTTTACAGCACATGTGCAAATATCTCCATATTTTTCCATCTGGGGGTTTATGGGATCTTTCAGAAAATTAATAATGGGGCTCGGAGGAAATGTTCGACTTGGAGGCAGTAGCGGAGATTTATGGCCATCCCACTGGATGCCAGGGAAAAGTCTGAAAGCACCCGGAGCAGATGAAGGCCCCACGATTTCACCAGGCGTTCCCTGAGAGCTAATTTTGCATAACAGTCAGGACCAGGAATTTCCCCCTTGAGCCAGCAGGTTGACAGGAAGGGATTGCTCAGGAAGTGAGGAGGAAGGGATAGGGATGGGGATGGAGGTGGAGGTGGGGACCAACATCCTGGGGGCTGCTGCCAGCAGCTCAGATTTGGGCAGGGCATGGGAATGCCTGAGCCTTGCTGGTGTGGGGGCAGCCCTGCCCGGCCACCCCCACCAGCCCCCGTTGGCCACCCTGCCTCACTCCCAGCTCCAGGTAGTCTGGTTTTCCTAGAAAAGGGACAGTCTGTATGTGTGTGCTGGCCAAAGCCACCTCATTTCTGGCTCAGGATGCCAGCTGGAGCCTGTTGAGGTCTGCTGGGTTTCCTGATGGATGAGCAAACCCCAGCTGCCCCAGCATGCAGAGCATCCAGGGCTCCCAGGACGCTGACCCGAGCAGCACCACCTCTGTCCCAGGGCCACGGGGATCACAGCATGGGTGGCCAGCAGGGCTGGGAAGGGACACTCAAGAGTCACCACATACCAAAAGCCGCAAATGACCATGAGGTCGGGTTAGTGACCCATAGCACAGTCCTGGAGCTTTAAGCATTGGAGAAGCTTTGCTCCCACTGTCATCTGTCTGGCAGGACACAGGCAGGGGACAGAAGGGGACAGGCAGGATGCAGCACCTGGCTTCTAACCACTGCTGCTGCAGAGATCTCTGTGGGGATATTGGTGCCAAGGAGACACCCAACCCAGGCATCTCCAGACTCCTCAGATGTGCTGAGCTGGGTCCACTCTGCCCATCTTCATCTTCTCTCTCCCTGTGCTGTGAGCAGGACCATGGTCCCCACTGTGGCAAATCCAGGGGTCAGCTGGTGACTGTGTGTGGCTGGGCTGGCCGCTGCCTGCTCTCAGACAGGGAATGCCCCAGGACCAGCCATCTTCTGGGAGTGCCACCTCTCCCTGCTCCTGCACAACTGATGATTTCCCATCGTGTGGGTGTGCGGGGGGAAGCAGTATGCAGTGTTTATTTTGACAGTGGAGAGTCTGGTTCTCCAAGCTTTTGCAGTAGAACATCTTGTCCAAGATGAAAACATTGTCTGTTTATTGAGTCTCACAGTGGCTGTGTAAATAGAGGACCAGCTTCAATGGATGCTGAAGGTCTGATCCTGCCCCACGCAGAGAAATCATTGATTTGTGGAGATGTGGCATCCCTCTGTAAAAGCCATCCCAGGTGAGCAGTGAAGCCTGTGGGTAGGCACAAGGATGCTGACTGAGCCCAAGCCATGGGGGTACCAGCATGGCTCTGATGGAGCAGCAGCACCTCTGGGCGGGATGTTCTCTTTGTGCCATGACTCCTGTGCTGCTGGCAAACCTCCTGGCACAACGCCACAGCAAAGCCTGGGAGCCAGCTCGGTGCCTGTGCAGGTCTGGGGCTGTGGCAGGATCCCACCATCCCCAGGGTGCTGGTGGGGACCAGTCTTCCCCTTTGCCTCATCCTATCCACTGCCGCTGAGGTGGGAAAAGCCTGGCAGGAGGGAGCTGACAGGTTTCTCCAGATGGTGCTCCGCTGACCCCAGCTGTTCTCCGTCTTGGGCTCTTCCTTAGGAAAACACGGCGCAGGCCAGCCCATCGATTAATGGTTTCCTCATGTTCCCCCTGCACAGCCGATGTGGGAAACTGTCTCCCTGCTCCCCAGGCCCTGCTGAACTGAGCCCCCCGCCTCCCTATGCCCCCAGACCCCACTTGGGTGCTGCATGTCCTGTGCACACGGGGAGCATGTGTTTAACCAGTGAATTGAGCCCTTCTAAAGATGAACGAGGAGATAGATAGGCTGGATGAAGGACTACATGAACAAACGAACGAAGGACAAGGTGATTAACTCTGATGCAATAAGTCCCCCCAAGGCTGGCAATAATACAGTAGGCATATTGAAGGACAGCATATTTCTCACTGCTTTGCAAGGACTAGAGGGGCTTGGAGCAACTAAACCCCCCAAAAACTTGTTTGACATGGTCATGAGTGGGAAAAGTACATCCTGCCCTGGCCCTACAGCCCCTCTGGAAGGCACCTGAGTGGATGAAAGAGTCCTGGTTGGGGTTGGGAGGACAGGAGGAGGGCTGGGAATTGCAGAGGCTGTGCTTTGCTTAGGAAGAAAAATTTAGGATGTTAAGAAGAGTTGTGAGGGTTGTAAAGTGCCAAGTAAAACACCATGCTTGGGTAGGGAGTGATGGACAGAGTGCTGCAGTACCAAGGGCACGGGACAGAGGATGTGGCACTGGTTGGATGGACAGGATGTGGTTGGACAGGTCACACCTGAGGAGTGGCAGCAGGCCACAGTTACCCGGTATCGTCCACAGATGGTGAAGTACGGCTTTTCCATGTTATTAAACACAGAAGCCTGCAGAGTATGGGCTGGCAGAGCTACCATCACTGCTCTCTGACAGCTGAAGCCACTACTGTGATCCACTTGGATCTGCATGGTAGCATGGATAGAAGTTGCTCTGTGTACCAGAGAGCATCAGGAGAACAAGGAGAGCAAGACCAGGTCAGACTATGACAAGGGCCACTCTGAGTAGGTCTTGCCCCTTCTTAGAGGCTCAGCTCCTTGCCAGGAAGAACATTCCCAGACCCCAGCACCAAGCTGTGCCTTGTTGGCCAAGCAAAATGCTCTTTTCTTGATCCTGTTGCACCTAAAGAAGGTATTTTCCTGTGTGATGCAGTCAATTTTTATTTATGTGGACTTTGGTTACCAAGAGCAAAACGACAGAACATACTCTACGCATACATCCATCTGTCCATCCACTCAAGCAGGGGTTCAGCTGTCCAAGCTCCTGTGATCTCTTGTGAGTGGAGCTGGCTGGATGACCCAGAAAAAGAGCATTGAGTTTTCCATAGTATTCGCACATTTTGTGTCTTTCCTTGGCCAGATTCCAGGTTTTCATGAAAAATGTCCACTGGTGTTTTGAAATGAGAAAAATTTCAACCAGCTGCAAAATTCAGTCCCAAAGCAGGGGGGAAATTGCAAACTTGGCCTCTCTTTCCGCTGCCTTTGTGTCTCAAATACTTTGCCCCAGCTGAATACTGGAAAAGACCTGTTAAATAAAAAAAACAAGGATGGAAATGTGCGTGGTAGTTTTGGCCCTTCCCGCGTGGGCCAGCATCCGCCGCCTGCAGCAGCTGGTCCCAGCACAGTGCTTCTCGGCACACTGAGCTCAGCCAGCTGCTGCAGAGGGTGGGGGATCCGTGCTCGAGGAATCAGGAGTGCACCAGAGCACAGATGCTTTGCTGAATTAATACTTTTTTCCTTGAAGAGCTATTTCGGAAAACATGTGGCTTGGTAGTGCCCAGGAGAGTTTGCACTGCAGTATCTCTCTCTTGCCCTTTCAAAGCCCATAGCTGTTGGCTGCACCCACCAGCACTGTGGGACACACCCTGCTGCCACCTGAGCCCCCCTGCCCTGTGTCACCCACAGGCTCTGGCAGGTCCCAGTGGTGTAAAGCACTCCCCACCACCAAAGGGGTGGCCAGGGCTGGGTGGGTGCTGGTGGATGTGGAACTGGCCCTGGATTTGCAGCCCTCCACGAAACAATGCCTGTGCTGGTATGTGCTCCAAGCCCTGCCCAATCAATAGGGCAGGATGAGCAGCACCTCTCAGTACTTCCGTGGTGCCTCCTCCACTGCCCTTGAGGCCCTGGCACCAGCTCAGGGTGACCCAGGTGCAGCGTCCCATGTATAGCCAAACCCATGTGCAGTCCCCAGATCCCAGCTGGCCACGTCAGGTAGAGGGAGAGGAATAAGAAAGGTGAATTATTGCTTTGGACATGGAGGTGACATAAGTAAGAAAAGTCAGGAAAAGTCCTTCATGGATCAGACTCAGTGAAGGTGCAGAGTGGCTTCCTCCAGTCCTTCAGCCAGGACGTTCCTCAGCCAAAGGGTGAGAGGGACAGAGGGACAGAGGGAGAGACGGAGAGATGGAGAGAGGGAGAGAGCTCCTCTTCTCGGCACAGACCACGGTGTATGTGGTGGTTCTGCTCCGGTGTCTCTGATCTGCCCCAGCAGGACACTGAGTCGCCAGCTGGGAGCCCTCCTTCCTCGACAGTCCCAGACAGCACAGGTGAAAGAAGAGGGAAGAGCTGGGAGGATAAATGGAGAACTTCAACCACCAAGTTCCTTAAAGAGTTTCAGGAACCCCACTTCAGTGAAGAAGAAATCAGGTGCCAGTGGAACCCCTGGAGTTTCCTGCCCGAGAAGGCTGTGCCCAGAGACTTTGGGGAACACAGGCACATTGCGTCTCTCCTGAAGGCTGTCCTTGCTTGGAGAAACCACGTGCTGCTGAAGCCCTGCCCTGAGAAGTATCCATGCCCGTGGAACAGTGGTGCTACCCTGCTCTTTCCTGGGCTGTGGCTGCTGACAAGAGGGGTCAGAGAACCCCCACACCCCATGGGGTGATGCTGAGCAGTGTCTGGGACAGAAGGGATGATCCTGATGGCAGTCTTGTCCTTGCACACCCAAAGGGTGTTCCACCACTGACTTCTGTGTGAGGACTCCTGCATTTGTCCAGAGAATCTGTGGCTGCCCCTGGATCCCTGGAAGTGTCCAAGGCCAGGTTGGACGGAGCTTGGAACAACCTGGGATGGTGGAAGGTGTCCCTGGCTATGGCAGGGGTTGGAAGAAGTTGATGTTTGAGGTCCCTTCCAACCCAAACCATTCTGATTCTGTGACTGTTGGGTGCAAGGGGTTGCAGTGAGCCTGAGCCAAGGGCAAGTCTGGTGAAAGCAGCCATGGGAGGAAGAGGAGAACTGGGTGGCCCAACTACATCAAGAGCCATCTCATGGCAGAGGCCAGTAGTCTATGACAATCCAAACGAGAGGAGCCAGGGATGGGAGGGTCCCCTCGGCTCTGACAGAGGAGGGAAGAGGGTCTGTGTCATGAGGGTGGATAATACCAGCTCATCCAAGCCCAAGTAGTCCCACATACCCATTACCCCTCAGCTTCTGGCCTCCCCCACCTGTGTCCATGCCCTGTGTAGGCACCCAAGTACCCATGGGACCAGAACAATGGCACTGCAGGCCCACAGCTCTGAAATATCATTTCCAGCATCTCCAGCAGCTTCACTAATGCACCTCCATGTCCACACAGGCAGGGACATCACTCACTCCCCAGATTTCCTTGTGCTGAAACCCAGCAGTGCTCCACCAATCTCTTCAGCTGGGAGTTCCAGCACCTAACTGGGATGCTGAAGCTGGGAAACATCACCATGGAATGGGTAGTCCACACAAGCTGCCATGGGCTGAAAAGGGTAAAGCTTCATCCTAACAGACTGGAAGATGGTGATGTAGGCTACAACCCCTCACTGAGCCATTCAATAAGCAAGGCAAGGCAAGTAGGGAAAGGAATATCTATTGTCAGAGCACCTATTATTTCTATTCATATTTATTAAGCCAAGACCGCTACAGTCTCAACATGGGAAGATACTGGTGTCTGTTTAACTAGAGACTAATACATGGTGAAGAAGATATAAAAGACTAGTGGTGGATCAATGAAAGTTCTCTCTTCCTGTCAGCTCTGCCTTGTGCATCTCCTTGGACAACCTTGGCCACAGCAATTCTTCCCAGGAGAGCACACAGTCTGGCCTGCTCTGAAAGATGCACACCAAGGCAGATGGTCACTTGGTGTCATCTTAACAGAAACAGGTGGAATTATGTCAGCTGGTACGAGGTGAGAATACAGGCACAGAGACCTGGGTGGATGGATGATGATACACGATGGCTCTGGTTAGCCTGTGCAGCCCAGCCCAGATTCAGATGGAGCAGGTGGACATGGGAGGGGGAAATGGTGTGTCCAGGTCTTTCTCACTGAGTTGTCTGGACTAGGCACCAGGACAGTGACAACCAGGGGTTGCCAAATCTGTCCCTTTCTCCCTGGTGGACACAGTTCTGCCTGGTAGTGGCCACTAGCACACTGCCAGGGCCTGGCTCCTCCCTATGGCACTGCAGCACTGCACAGGTCCTGCCCCAGCCAGCAGTGCTGGCCCATGTGAGCCCAAGGTCACTGGGGAATCAGGCTTCGTAAAAGTTCATTTGTCCTTCCTAGTGAAGCTCCTGGGGCTGGACGCTCTGCAGCACTGGACAGTTTCCACTCATTGGAATGAGGGACAGAAGATTCTGACCTCCTGTTCCTCCTGAGCAAGGAGAAAGGCAGAGAGAGGTCTGGCAGCAGCACATTTTCAGAGTGAGAAAGAATCATACCCTGGATGCTGGAGAAGGGAGAGCTGTCAACTGAGATGTCAACACTGGGCAGAAGACAACTATGTTAAAGGGAATACAAAAGCCTTGAAAATGACCAGCATGCCCAGAGCAGGACACCAATCTCCTTCAAGCTCCTTCGGGCAGCAGGCACCCGCAGGACCTTGCTTCACTTTGCTCCTCATTAAAGGTTTGTCATTACTGCATTATTTTTAATACACACTTAGAGAAAAGGACTGACATGCACACCCACCCATGCACACGCACACAACAGGAAACCATTGCCAAAATATACACTATAGACAAAGAGTCTGTTCACACTATATATATGTACAGAGTCTGTGGGCGCAGTCTGGCAGTGCCCAGCTGGGCTGGGGCTGAGCATGGGGGGACAGGGTGTGTGCAAACCCCTCAGGGCTTCACACACTTGCCCTTCTTCTCCCGCCGCTGCAGTTTCCGAAGGCGGCGTGTCCAGGCATCCCGCCACTGGATGACCAGGCTGTTCTTGTCGGCCATCAGTCCAGGCCTGTCAGTGGAGTTTTCACTGATCCCCATGACCAAGTACTTCTTGCTGATCTGGATCTTGGGGCACTTGCATGACAGGTCTTTCAGGTGGATCCACAAAAAGTTGTCACCACGCTTGACCCGCTCATCACGGCACTTGTAGACAGAGAGGATGTTGATGGTGAACTTGGCCCAGTTGGCCACTGTCTCCATTTCTAGGATGTTCACCTGGACCACTGAGGGGAAAAAAGGGGGAGGCATAGTGACGGGGGATGCTTTGCCTTGCTCCCCAAAGGAAGGTTGGTGACAGGACCTGCCCTTCCCCAGCAGCCCCACCTGCTTCATCCATTGCAGCTTTAGGAGGGCTGATTTGGGGACCCCTCTCCATATGCAGTGTTCCCCACCCCTGGGATGTCTTCATCTGCCCCACCCACAGCCAGCCCTTGTCTGCCACTGGGGCAAAGCCCAGGGTGGCTCAGGGAGGTTGGAGGTCCTTACCATAGTCCTTCTTGCAGTACTTCTTCATGTTAATCTTGTAGTTGCCCTTGGCTGGTTTGCAGTAGGAGTCACAGTCTGTGGCAAAAGAACAGTGGGTTGAGCACTGATGGGCTTGAGGCACATGGGGACTCATCCCACCACAAGGGAAGAGGGAGTAGGGTGGAGGGAACAGCAGCAAGACCCAGCCTGGCAGAAGGTGGTGGGTACTTCACTTCTCCTGAGCCAGGGCCTGGGCACTGCTGGGGATGGGGGTCTGTTGAGTCCAGCTGCTCCCCTGGCACCTCACAGGGGCTGGAGGCTCAAAGATCAACATGAAAGCCTGATACCACATCAGCTGGGAAGAGGAACCAAGTGGCCTTGGGTGCATGGAGCAGACTGTCACTTGTGGTGACGGTGCCCTGCAGGATAAGTCAGCACAGGGGTGGTGGAAGAAGCCTGGGGACTCCTACCAGACACAGAAAGGGATGGATGGGAAGAATGCAGGTGAGGTGACAGTGGCCTCCATGGAGGGCGGACAGGGGCCATGTCCAAGGATAGTCAATGGAACAGCTGGGTGATGTGGGATAAGAGGATTTGGCACCAATCCCACAATCAGCCCCACAATCAGACCTGCCTTTGGGGGCAGATCCAAAGGCAGGTCTGACACTAGACCAAGGGGGTTGTGATCCTCAGAGCGATTCAGCTCTCAGGGGCCAGAGTGGTGGGAAGCACTCTCAGAGGCAGCCCCTCCAGAGACCTGTGCCTCGTAGGTTCCCATAAGGGGGGAAAGGGACCCAGGCTGTGTGAAGGAGGCAGGTGAGGGAAGTGGCTCTGCTCCACCATGTCACTCCTGCTGCCCAGGCATCCCCTACTCAGGGGAATGGGGTTGGGGAGGCCACCAGGCTGTCCTCCACCACCCAGCTGTCCCCCAAGGTTCCTGTCCTCCAGGAAACTTTTTTTCTGTGCATTTCTAAAGCCACCAGATTTGCATCTCAAGCAGAGGGAGGGCAGAGAATGCCTCTTTCCTTCTCCCCAAAGCCTTTGATCCCAACAATTGCCCGAAGCAGCCCTGTTCTCCTCCTTTCTTTCCCCTGCCATCTTCCTTTGAACATCTCAATTTGTCTCTTTCCAAGTGGCACGTTTTTTCTGAGCCCATCTTTCTTCTTTTCTCTGCCTTTCGCAGGTTCTCCCTCTGGCTTGGCCCTGCATCCCAGGACAGAGCCAGCAGCCTCTAAAGTTGTCTTTGTTTGCGGGTTTCCACAGTGATCACTGGGGATGGAGGCGAAGCGCTGGGGAAAGACGGGGAATAACAGAACCCTGTGCCAAGGGGAGGAGGAGAAATGAGGAATGAAAGAAGCCCAGGAGCACAAACTCACCCTAGGCTCTGCTGTTCTCCTCTCTGGCCAGCTCCTTTTTATCTGGGACTTCATGCCACCTGTTCCAAATTTGTCAGTGATAGAAGCAGTGCAGTGCGAAACTAATTCACGGCAGAGGGGGGGTGAGCTCTGATCCACAGTTCAGCCCCTGCGTGCTGCCCCTCTGCCTGGGCTGGCAGAGCTGCCTCGGCCCTGCTGCCTCCCCTGAGACAGTGGCGGTGGCTACAGAGGCGGCTCAGCAATGAAAGATGTGGGGGCGGCTGCTGAGTGTGCTTGGGCGCTTGGCAGTGGCACTGAAGGTGCCCTCACCCACTGCATTCCTGGGATGTGCTACAGCCTCAGCCTCAGGCTGCTGTATTCCCTGGGATCCACTACAGCCCCATCCCAGACCCCACGGCATCCCCAAGACAGGCCACAGGCCCATCCCGACACACCGCTCCATCCTTTCCTGCTCTGTGAAAGGGACTCCAAAGACAGCCTCCCACCTTGTTTTGGGGAGTGCCTGTTAGGACAGGAGACCTTTTGCTCCCCAGGCAAAGGGGCACAGAAACCATCCTGCCACAGGCCTACCCATGGACACCAGGTGCTGCGGGGGAGCAGGGTGGCATGGCCTGGGTGCTCAGCTGGAGGGTGGCCTGGGGGGGGTGATGGGTGGTGGAGTGATGGGTTGTGGGGTGGTGGAGTGATGGAATGTGGTGTGATATGTGGTGGGAGCAGGCTGCGGGGCAGCCTCAGCCAACTTGGCACCCCCTTCCCTCAGCAGTGGGGATGAAAGAAAAGCAGAAAGAAATCCAGTAACTGCCCTGGGCTCCTGCTCACGATTAACAACATAACACTGTGATTCAAAGGAGCCAGAAAATGGTGTTGGGAATTAACAATCTAGGATTAGTTTGGGGATTTTTTTAACCACAGCTTTGTGCTGAGGAACATTCCTCAAATGTAAAATCAATTCCTGCTCCAGTTATCTAAGAAACTTGAGAAGAAAAAACGTCCAGATAACTGGAAACGTTTCCTTTCCTTGGCCCTGAGCACATGGCCTCCATCACTGGGTGTGGGGCAGACACAGGTGCTGTGGCTGGAAAGTGGCCAGGCATGTCAGGGCAGATGGGTCGTGCCTGCACCTCCCCAAACTGTCTCTCCCTGGGCACCTGTCCTGTTCCTGCAGGGTTTTGCCATAGCAAGGCTCTGCTCGGGGTCTCAGCCCCCCAGTGCTGATCCCAACACAGCTATGGACCAGGGTTCCATCCTCCCAAGTGCACTGGGATGCTCTGTGCCTGAGGGGGCTGTTCCCACAGACGGGCCCCAGAGAGCCCCTGATACTACACATTCCACGGTGGGGAGAAGGTCAGCTTTAGCCTCCACCTGCAGCCACCCTTCTGCTGTGTCTGTGCAGCTGGACGGGGCAGCCAAGCCCCACAGAAGGGCTGGGGGTCGGCAGAGACCTGACACAGCCCATGGCATGAAAGTGCACCCACAAACCCTGAAATGCTGCTGCACCCCTGGGATATGCTACAGCCCCATCTCTGACACTGACACATGTCTGGGACAAGCTACAGAGCAATCTCTGAGCCTGAGACATCACTGGGATGTGTTACAGCCCCAGTCCTGGGATTCACTACAGCCCCGTCCCAGGCACAAATGCATCCTTGGGACATGCTACAGCCCCAGCTCTAACACTGCTGCATCCTTGGGAGATGCTACAGGTACAGAGTGGGGGGAGGCAGCTGATAACCACAGCCACCAGCCTGGTGCGGGCACTACCCATCCCTGCGGGGGAGAGCGTGTGTGAGAGGTGGCAGGTTTGCACATCTGGTTTACTTCTCCTCTCCTTGAAATAAAAGGAATATTTTGTTTTAAGAGAGATGTAACTTAATTAGGTGCTATGGCTGCAAATCTTTTACTGCTTACTTTGAATTCCTTTAAAGCCCCATTTAGTGCTCCACAAGTTTTGTTAATTCTGCTAATGGGGAACATGGATTTTATTTTTTTCCACTAAGTGGAAAATATTTCAAGATAATAGTAATAAAAATTATGAGAAGTGGACCTAGGACGTTTCATCACCAAGCCAATCAGTTGCTCAGGCACAGACATCAAAGCTGGACCTCAAAGGCTTTGGAAGATTGGAAAGGCAGGAGAAAGCTGGGAAAAGTGATGCGGAAGATGGCAATGTCAGTGAAAAGCCTGTACACACCCAGGGACTGAACCCCTCCACGGTGGAGGATGCGGAGAGGGCGGGAAGCCCAGCACTGAGCATGGCAGCCCTGAACAATGTCCCCCTGTTCCTGCAGCCAGCACCTGCTGCCAGAGGCAGGGTGGGAGGTGGGGAAATGGGGGGAGAAGGGGCTTGGAGGCTGCCTGAGGTGCTGAGGGCCCCTTGGGGACTGCTCTGCTCAGGGACAGCTGGGGGCTCCTGGGGCAGAGGGACATCAGAGAGCAGGCAGGGAGCAGGCAGGGTGCGGGCAGGAAGGACCACTGTAGGCGGCCCTGTGTGCAGCACAAGCACAGCAGGTGCAGGTAACCCTGGCAGCGCCAGCCAGGGCAGCAACACGCCCCGCCTCTGATTCCCCCAGCGAAGGGAGCAGCAGGACCCCCACCAGGCCCCCTGATCCTCCAGTGGCACAGACTCCGGGCAGAGGCAGCTACTTTGCATTAAATATATTTGAGCTAGAATCCAGAAATCTTAAGCCAACAAACCCACAGATAAACTGGAGGCAGTTTGAGGCAAACCCGCTCCGCTAAAACAGAGCAAACAACTCAGCTCTCTGCCAGTGCTGTTTATTTTTGTGCAGCTGAACAGCTCAGACATCACTGTGAGACTGTTCCTATTTATAAAGCACTGGAGGGGAGTCACTTTAACTCCACTCCACACAGCACTCTCTACTGGCATTTAAACCGGCCAAATCCCCCATTCTGACCCCCGTTTTTTCCTTTTCCCAAAGCCTGATGTTCCAGCTCCCTCCTCACAGCTGGTAGGGTGGGCAGGGGAGGCAGGAGCAGAGGTGGGGGTGTGCCCTGTCCCATGCAGCCCCCCAGCAGTGGTGCCATCACTTCAGCCCAGCATCTTCCCATCGGGCACTCCGAGTTTCATCTCGCCGCCTCTGCCACAGTGAGGAGTGAAACCTCTGCCAGACCCAGGGCTGCTCCTCACTGTCCTGGAAACACCTCATGTTTTCCAGAGCCTCTGTGGGGCAGGGCTGTGAGGGCTCAGCAGTGCCCATAGGTGCTGGGTGGAGTGCCAGTCTGTGCAGAGTTCCCAGGCTCTGCACTGCTCCGTGGGGTCCATGTGTGCTAAGCCAGCACCGCTCTGCAAGGAGCTACTGGTTCCTCCTGCGCATCTCCCCTCTCCATCCCCCTCCACACACTTTACTCCTGCCAGAGGAATGCAGAATCATTAAGGCTGGAAAAGGCCTCCAAGGTCATCAAGTCCAGTCTTGAACCAAATACCACAGTGCCCACTAAACCACATTGCAAAGCTCCACATCTACTCGCTTTTTGAACACTTCCAGGAATGGTGACACCACCACTGCCCCGGGCAGCCTGATTCACTGCCTGACAACCCTTTCAGGGAAGAAATTTTTCTTGATGTCCAACCTGAGGCTGGCACAACTTGAGGCCGTTTCCTCTTGTTCCATGCCCTCTTTCCTGGGAGCAGAGCCCGACCTCGCCCTGGCTGCCCCCTCCTGTCAGGGAGTTGTAGAGAGAGAAGAAGTCCCCCCTGAGCCTCCTTTTCTCCAACCTGAGCCCTCCAGCTCCTTCAGCTATTCCTCATCAGACTTGTGCTCCAGACCCTTCCCCAGCTCCTTTCCCTTCTCTAGACATGCTACAGCCCCTCAGTATCTGCCTTGTTGTGAGGGGCCAAAAAATTCCATCCCTTCAACTCACCTTGTCCCTGGCCCTCTCCTGCAGCCACCGAGTTCATGCATGGGGCTGCAGCGGCCGTGCTGGAAGATGTTCCCAGAAGGCTGGAGAGCACATCCCAGGCACACACCAGCCTGGGGAGAGGCTGTTGGTATTTTCACTGCCAAGGCAAGGTGGCCATTGTAAGGGGAGCTGGATACAAACAGAGCACTGGCTCTACAAGAAGCACGTTAGGTTTCCTTGGGGAAGCTGCTCATTAAATATGGGTGTGGGGAGCTGGAGGTGCCCCTGCTGTGTTCACAGGAGCATGTGCCACGGGATGGAGTGGAGGATTGTTTGGGATGTCTATTCCACCACAGTGGAATGTAGGGGAAGACTGGGGTGTTGGGGACAGCAGGAAGAGGAGTGGCCCAAGGAGGGAAGGGGCTGCTTCTTTCCTGGCTTCTCCCCCTCCACCTGGCTTGGAATCCTTACAGAGGGATAGACCTGGGATGGTGGGAACAGCCACACTGCAGTGCTGAGGGGATTGCAGAAGGAAGAGGAGGGAGGGAGGAAAGCCATCTACAGCTTTCTTTACCCTGCTGGGCATATCCTGCAGCATGGGAGGGCTGAGCATGGTGGCACTGGATGCAGGAGCTGGCACAGCACTGCTTGGTGCTGCTGGGATGTGCCATGACATGGTGGGAGCTCAGAGCACTTGGGTGGGACATTGGTCCCTGACCAGGCTGGAAGAAGGACCCTAATCCATCAGTGCAGGAAGCATCCATGCACCCACCCAGCAGTGCCCAGGCCCAGCCAAGCCTCTGCAGGAGCACAAGTGAACCTCAGCTTGTACCGAGATGCCAACCTTCCCACTCCAGTCTGGGGAACCAGGGCAGTTCTTGAGGAGCTCTGAGGACGGTGGCAGCAATGCCTCTCTCGCCTGTGCAAGGCCTGCAGTCTGTCAGTGGAGCTGTCACTTCTCACTGGGTGACCACAGCAGTGACACTGGTCCTTCCATGGTCCAATCACCCATGGTCCCATCACCCTGCGCAGCCAGGACGAGCAGCTCATACCCAGACCCTTCACTCCAGACCTGGGTGAGGTGAGCACTGTGTCACCTATGTCCCAGGGGAGAGCTGGCAGCCTGTGCCCTAGCATAGGGGCCCCGGAGCCTGCCTGAGACCTGCCAGACCCCCACTGCCCCAGCACCTCCCAGAGAGCTGGGGCCTTGCAGAGGCAAAGGACACTGAGGAGAAACCTCTTGCACTGGCACTGATAGAAGGAGGTTAAATGAAGCCAGCTCCCAAGCACCCACTGGTGCCATGTGCCACAACCCCTGCCTTAACCCACCAAGGGATGGCAAGGCCTCAGTGGGCTGCATCCCTGCTCTCCTCCTTGGAGGGGATGGAGAAAGCCTTTCCCAAAAAAGTCCATCAGTCCAAGTCACTTCTTTTCCAGAAATACACAGGATTTTAAATCTCAGTCATATCTTTCACCAAAATTGTTCACCATTAATTTTTTGCCAAATGGTTTGGTAGAGCTCAGCCCTCCCCTGTGCTGTGCTGGGGAGAGGGGAGGTGGGATCGGCCCCCAGGTCTCTGGGCAGGGCTGGGGCCATGGACTCAGCCAGGGTCATGGAACACTTACCCGTGGGTGCCTCCGTGCTGGTGACCAGGGAGGTGGGGTTAATGGCAGGAATCTCTGGAAAAGAAAGGGAGAGGTACGTTAAGGATAAGATCCCCAGCTCTGGGGGTGACAACTGGGCAAAAGCCCTCTGAAAATGGGCCTCAAGGGGATTTTGTTGGTCACAAATGAAAGATGATGGGATGAATCCATGACCATTGCAGACCATTGAATAGACCTGGAGATGCACAAACTGAGTTCAGTAAATTGGGCCAGGCTGCAATTCTGCAACCCCCAAGAGCCCTGAGGAGCTGTGTGTGGATGTGTGCTCCAGGGATGGATGCTCCCTGCATGCTCAGCTCATCTGAACTCAGTTTGGACATCAGATGGGTGCTTGGCTGATCTCAGCATGCTTCAGGCAGGGAGCAGGCAGGGTGCAGGCAGGAAGGACCACTGTAGGCAGCCTGCCCAGCACAGGGATAAATGTGGGAAAACATAACACTTTCTCAGGACTCTTGGCAGAAAAACTTGGGGGAATTTCTATCCTAAACCCAAATTTAGGGAAGAACAGAGAGATGGGAGCCAGCTCCACCAGTCACCCACACTGCCCAGTGCAGCAAATGCTGCGGGGAGGGAAGCTGTTCCTCTGCCACTTGGGTCAAACTCAAATCCACTGTGACAATAAACACAGTTTTATGCTGACCACAGGCTCTGGCCTTGCCCCAGAAGTGACTGCACTCAGGGCTCAGCTGGGTGAAGAGGGCACGTGCTGTACCAAGGACAGGACGCAGCAGACCTGTTTCAGCCAGCCAGAAGCACTGACCCAAGTCATTGGGTGACCCCAGAAAGTGACACCCTGAAGGCCAGGTCACCCCAGAAAGTGACCAGAGAGTCCTACTTGACCACTTCCTGGAGAACATCCATAAGGACAGACACCCTCTTGTCTGAGCCTCCCACCCAAGGTGAGTGGGGGACCAAGGGGCATCCCCTAGTGCCTGTGGGGGTCCCTGAGTGCAGGGCAAGGCGTGGCCACTCACTGATGCAGGGGGCCACCGGTGAGCGGCTCTGCTGGTAGCCCTTGGCACAGCGGTTGCAGGTGAGGCCGGTCACACCGTCCTTGCACGGGCACTGCCCCGTGGTCTGGTTGCAGGTCTTGCCGGCTGCACCGACTGGGTGGCAGTCACAAGCTGGGTGGGAGAGAGAAAAATGGTTATGTGAGAGGGGAGGCTCAACACAAACCCCAAACTGGACCCAAGGTGCAGCCCTAGAAAGGTGAAGAGGAGAGGGACCCTTCCAGAGCACCACTGGAAAGCACCTGCTGGAGCTGGCACAGCACAGACCCTGCTGGACCCATGGGTCTGGACCAGCCATGGCCCCACAGGCAGGAGGCACAGGCAGGAGGGCAAGGGGACAAAGGGGTTGGCCAGGGTGTGACCTTGCTGACAGGGATGCTCAGGATGAGCATCTGGAGCCTCTGCAATTTCCACAGGTGTCTGCAGCCACCAGCTCTCACTTCAGATCTTCCCCCACCTCAACTCCAGGGAGATGTTCCTGTTGCAGCAGCAAAAACCATTTTCTCCAGCTGCTCCCCTATCTCCAAGCTTTTCAGTCCATGGAGCTGAACCAACACTGGGTTTTTACACAAACCTTGACCTTGTCATGGTTTTAGAATGAAGTAGGTTTTCTCAATGTTTCCCAAGCTCATGAGCCTCGATGCCCCTCCTGACTCCTGGAGACCCTGGGCAAAGGATGACCCCACAACTTTCTCCCGCAATCTCTCTAGGGACAAACCACACCTGAGGTGGGTGAAAATTGTCTTTGCTCTCAAAAGAACGCTCCATCATGTCACACTGGATGATGGACACACTGAGGGCTGTCTACATGGAGGGATGTGGGAGGAAATGCTTGTTCAGGAGAGGACCTTTCCATCTGCTTGCCTGGAGCTGGGCTGGCTATGAGCCAGAGGAGGTTATCTTGGCCTCCATCAGTGTAAGAGTTGAACGTGATTTCAAAGCAAAACAAAAACATCTCCCCACCCTCCCCCGCAGCCCCCTGATGTTACTCTTTCCCTAATTTTCACCAGATGGGATTGGTGGGAGCACCATGGCACTCGAGCCCCCTCCTGCACAGCCAGAAACCAGAGTGAGCAGCCTCTAATGGGGACCAGATGCTCCATCCTTATCAGATCTTGGCTAGGACTGGAAGCGGACGTCTTTCTGACAGGGATATTTCAGGGGCTCAGCTGTGATAACAAATGGCAGCGAGCAAGGGAGTCTTGGCATGACACAGGGCTGTTGGAAACACGGGGGCTTTCTTGGGCCCCATCAGTCTGTTCCTGGTGTAAAGTTTATGGAGGGACATAAATCTCAGCCCAATCAGGACCCAGTTCATCTAAGCTGATCTCTCTCCATGCAGTGGAAGGCGGATTTCAGTGACTCTGGATGTTTCACCAAGGTCAGTAATTAAGGCAGCTTTTCCCATCTTAAGTGCACAACCGATCAGTGTCATTGGGGTATGAGCTTGCTCTCTGCCAGACCAATCTCTGCCCACTTGCCCTGCTACAGTGGGATTTCCCACAGCCCCACAAAAATACACTGCTCCTTCCCGTTCCCATGGGAAGAGCATGCCAGGCAAGAGTGCTTACCCTGCTGGCTCCCACCTTGCAGCATGGCCCATCCCACTGCTGTGGCTGTAGCAGCTCTGTCCTTCCCCCTGCTGACACAGCCTGTGGAGGGGGCTGGCCCAGGGAGCCCATCCCAGCCCAGGGCAGGCAGGGCTGGGGGAACGGTGCAGCTCTGCACTGCTGCCCACACACCGAGCCCTGCTGCTCCCAGCCTCTGGCTGCCAGGATCTGGCCCATGGAGCTTGAATGGTGGATTAAGTCACTAGCTTGGAGCTTAACTCATCAAGCCGTGCTTGCCAGAAAGCATGTCTTGCACCTCATGTTGAGGGTATTTTTGCATCTTGAGGCTTAGCTGCTACTGCTTCACCAGTTTTCATTGGAGAAAGCTCACGGTTTACAGCTTTGTTTAAATTACCGGGATTAATGCACAGCCATCCTTTATTTGACTTTTCAATTACCACCATTGAATTAATCCTGTAGGTTGCTCTGCCTTTTCCATCCTCCCAGCTTTTCCGTCTGCAGTGATGCCTGGCAGCAGGAGGGAAGCACTCCCTGCTCGCTGGCCAAGGGCTCTGCTCCATTAGATAGAGGCCTGGGCAACCTGCAGCTGGTATTTTTGTGCCTATTTCAAAGATGCTGCATCCCAGCAGAGACAAACCATGGTTGAAGGGTTATTTAGTAACATGTGCTGGGGTTTGTTTAAATAAGATGAAGTAATTCCTGGCCTCTGGGTTAGTGATTTGCCTCCTGAATATGAACTGAGCATCTGGAGCCCGGGCTAGTGGAAGGTGTCCCTGCCCATGGCAGAGGATTGGAACCAGATGATCCTCAAATTCCCTTCCAACCCAAACCAGTCTGTGCTTCTATGAGCATCTGCCTTCATTGCGATGCTCAGCCTCTGCCCTGGGCCAGCACTGTGGTAGGTGCAAAAGCCTTTGTTCAAAGCCACGGCACACTGTTCCCATCTGCTTGCTCCATGCCTGCTTTAAACATCCACTGCCATCATCCTTTTTCCTTTCCTTTTCCCTTTCCTTTCCTTTCCTTTCCTTTCCGTTCCTTTCCTTTCCTTTCCTTTCCTTTCCTTTCCTTTCCTTTCCTTTCCTTTCCCTTCCCTTCCCTTTCCCTTTCCCTTTCCCTTTCCCTTTCCCTTCCCAAACCTTCCCAAACCTCCCCAAACCTTCCCTTCCCTTGCAGGAGTGTAGATACCTGAGCTGCAGGTATGGGGCACATCTTTGGAAAAACCAAAGTCCAAATTGTCTTGTCACACCTCTGTGTATTTATATGCCTCTCTGGCAGCACCAGCTCTCCACTGCCAGCACCTGGGACCTTGCTCCTCCTCTAAGGAGCTCCAATCCCAACAGATCCACCCCTAGATGAGGGAGGGGTGGAAATGCTTTCTGCCTTTCTGAAGGAGGGGCAGCCAAAGAAGCAGAAGCATCAGGGATTTTATTATTAACTCTGTTCCCTGAGGGAGAGCCGGGAACTGGCTCCCCAGACCCAGGGTACCGCCTTCACTGCCAGATCCTCCTCAGCATATGCACCATGGCAGGGGTCGGCCCTGTCCACATGTTCATCTGGCTCGGCTGAGCTTTGCAGCACTTCCAAACCATGGCAAACCCTGCCAGCCCTCCGGAAGCAGCATCCCCTGCCCGGGCTGGCAGAGCCCTGCCCATGGCTTGGCACAGGGACAGAGGTTTGTCTGTGAGGGGGGACCTGTCCCATTTCTCTGCTCCTCTGCAGCCCAGGCATCGCTGGCTGCCATTTCTCCTGTTCTGCAGCATCTGCGCTCACCCCACCCCATCAACTCCTGGGCATACTGGGATGCTTTGCCCACCCTGTCCCCTCCAGAGGAGCCACCTTGGATCAGAGATACTTTCCATCACCGTAATGCTTCACAGTTAGTGCCCTGTGAGGGTGGTGGAGCAAGACTTGCACTGACAAATGGCAGGCACAGGCAGATGGGAGCAGCCAGGGCCCCTCTGCTTCTTTCATCCTCGGCCCTGCAAACGGAGGGACTTGAGCCACAGCCAGGTAGGAAACACTGCACCTGCATCATCCCTGCTCCCACAAACCCGTGCTATATTCAGTAATCCTCCCTGGTCCCAGCCAAACCCAGCTTGCTTTATTAGGTTTTGGCATTTTTTCTGTTATTGCTCTTTGGTAAGTGCTCTCTTTCCCATCTGGAGCAGAAATTGAGCCCCTCAATGCCCAGGTAAGTGGTGCTGGGGGCCCTGGGGCCCCTAGGGAGGTGAATGCCTCCAGGGCATCCGCTTTGCTTGGGATTATGTCAGTTTTGGAGCAGAAGGAGAAGGAGCTGGTCATAGAATTACAGAATATCCCAAGTTGGAAGGGACCCAATATGACCACTGAATCCAGCTCCTGGCCCTGCACAGACACCCCAACAACCCCACCCTGGGCATCCCTGGCAGCGGTGCCCAAAAGCTCCTGGAGCTCTGGCAGCCTCGGGGCTGTGCCCATTCCCTGGGGAGCCTAGGCAGTGCCAGCACCCTCTGGGGGAAGAACCTTTCCCTGTGGTCCAGCCTAAATCTCCCTAATCCATAGAAAAGCAGAAACCGTTTCTTGCTGGGAGTGCTGGGAGGTGAGGTGCTGCCTGCAGGAGATGAAGGGCGAGGTGGAAGCAGCACAGCCACCCTGCTGCCTCTCGAGTCTTGGGGGAGAGCTGGGGCTGCCTGCGAGCCCTCAGCACTTGACAGAATCCTCATGGAAAAGGGAATTTTGCTGCAGCTGCCCCAGTTTGGTGGTGCTGCAGCAGGAGCTGGGGGCTGCTGCCATCCATCCCTGGCCTCTGTCAGAGCCAAGACCCCTCCCAGGAATGGCACACAATCTGGGATGCTGTGCCAGAGATCATCAGGATGCATGCCTTGTCCTGCCTCCTCCTCTTCCTCCCTCCCAGTGTCTCCCTGTGTCAACCCGAGGATGCTGGCACCTGGCACGGCTTGGGACCTGGCTGCCACCTGACACAATCTTCATCAACGGGAAACCCTCACTGCTGCCAGGGGCTGTGGCATGGCTTGGCCAAGGCCACGGGGTGGAAACAGCTGGGAACACAGGCTGTGAGGGGGACACGTCAAGTCAGCTGCTTGGGTTGTTGAAAATGATTAGCTCGGTTTGCTAATGAGCTGGCTGCAGGTAGGGCTCCTCCTGCCAGTGCCCACTCAGTCCTGCTCCCGCCGTGACACTGCGCAGACGTGGGAAGTTTCTCCCTGCACTCTGTCCTCCCAAGCATTCCAGGGGGGAGCAAGGATGAGGAGAGGCCACTGGCACTGCACAGGCAATGGAGGGATTTCCTTTATTATATCCCAGCCTGAATGAGCCAGACCTACAACAGCAGTAATGCACCTGACAGGGGAACCCGAAAAGTCAAATCCTTCAATTCAGGTCCATGGCCACAATGTTAATGGTCCCAAACCAGCTCCAGTAGTTCCTGTAGGCCCTACATAAACACATGAGCATCATGTCCTTGCAGCAGTGAAGGTGCCCAGTGCCCACGCGGCTGTAAAATGCATTAAAGAGATCTGAGAGGGACACTGTGCTCCCTTCCAGGAGGGACTCACAATCAAAGGCAAAAAACCAGGGGTCAGGGATGAATTCTCAGCCTCTTCTTCCTGCCCAACTGATGTTCCAGTCTGGATCTCGCCAGTCCTTGGGGACAGGCAAGGTGCTTTTTTATCTCAAATTCTTTGGTGAAACTTGTTCTGAAAAGGCTCCACAGACAGGCTGCTCAGGGAGAGGGAAGAGGAACCAGGCAGGCTTGGCCAGGACTTAGAGGAGGGAGATGAGAGGTAGAGGTCCCATGATGTTTGGCACAGACTAGGGACCTTGAGAGGTCAAGCTGCAGTTTCATGGCTCGGAGCCAGCGTGGCTCCTGGCCAGCTCAAGGCCAGTTACCAGGAGCCATGGTGCTCAGCATCTCCCCAAAAACAGGTCCCAAGAGCCACCCCATAGCTGAAAACCACAATGTGGGGTCCTGGCCCACAGCCCACTTGGGAGATGTGACTTCCACCAGCATCCCCAGCCCTCCAGAGCAGGGAACCCATGCTCCACATATGTCTATATCCCAGACAACATCCACATCAGAGACAGGTTTCCAGCACATTCAGTCACATCTGCTTCAGCACCTCCCCAGCATCTCTTCAAACACTGACCAGTGGAGATGGTAACTGCAAACACACCAGAATCCTCCTGACAACCAGCTCTCTCCCTTCCTGTCACCCTCCTCCACCTCGAGTTGATGCTGGGCTCAAGTGCTATCCCTGCCTGGTGCCCTTGGCATGGTAGAGGTGATCAGGGTGGTGGAGGCTGGAGCTGACCTGCAGCTGCCAGAGTGAGCAGAAGGACATCCCAAGGATGGGAAGGGAGAGCAAGGAGATCGAGAGAGATTCTCTCACCCATCTGCTCCCTTGGAGACCCCCAGCTTACCTTTGCAGGCCTTGCGGTCAGTGATGGCCTTGCTGAGGTCACGGTAGAAGCCCTCCTTGCAGTAGTGGCAGTGCCTGCCCGCCGTGTTGTGCCGGCAGTTGAGGCAGACGCCGCCGCTCTTGCGCCCCGACAGCTTGTACAGCTCCATGTTGAAGCGGCAGCGCCGCGCGTGCAGGTTGCAGTTGCAGGCTGCGAGGGAAGGGGAGAGGATGAGGGCTGAAGGTGAAACCCAGGACCCTCTGGGTGGGCTGGAGCTGCCCTGGTGTCCCCCCGTGCGGTGGGGGGCTGTGCAGGGATTGGGATGGACACAGCACAGCTTGTCGCACCGTGCCATTCAGATGTGCAGCATCCACCACCCTGTGGGGCCGGTGCCACGAGGTCAGGGCAGAGGAGAAAAGGCACGTGTAGGAACTGGCACCACTCGGCTGAAGGCAAGCGAGTGTGGGGTGGAGGGCTGCAGCTGGGGGCTTGGCAGTGCCAGCTGGGCACTTGCAGCCCCACTGTTCCCCCTGCCCCTTCCCGGGCAGCTGGCTGTGGTGACAGAGCCCACCTGGCCTTCCAGCAGGACCACCCACCTCATGCCAGGGTGTGTGACAGCCCTCCCTGCAACCGAGCCCCCAGCTCTTTATATTTACGGCTCTATCTTGTGTGTATGAGCCACACACAAGGAGAAACCCCGCCGGCAGCCCCTGCGTGCTCGCGTCCCTGCGTGTACATGCACAAACACGCACAAGCACATGTGCACACAAACAGACGCGTGCACATGTGTGCACACAGAAGAGCACCAAAGTACCCCCAGAGCTGTACGTGTGCTCACAGGCAGGCACTCACACAGCTGTGCACAGAAACATCTGCACACCCTCACATGTGTACGCACAAATTAGCCCCAGGAAGCACACAGACCTCCTGGCCAATTCCACGTGTGCGAGATAAAAAGGCAAAACCCTGCCCGTTCCCGCTTAACACTCTTGCAAAAAGATAATGGGAACAAGATTTCCTTCGGCAAAACGTGGCGCCCTGCTCCCCCAGCCCCAGCCCCCTCCCCGTGCTGGTAAATTGAGGTTTGGTGAGAGCTTTTCCAGGCGTACTGTGAAATTCATTAACGTGTCAGCCCAGATTTAACTGCCTGGGCCTGGCTTGGCGGCCGTGTGAAGTTGCCTCCCCGCAGCCAGCAGCGCCAGTGGGAGCTTCACCCCGCACAGATCAAACGCTCCCTCGCCTGCCCCAGCGCTCCGGCCACGGACACACTGCGGGGAGAAAGAGCAAAGCCCAACTGTAAAAGAGTTTTTTGGAGGCTTGAGTTGAGAGGAAGGTTAGTACCAGCACACTCAAACCTCAGCTGCCCCCAGAGCTCCCCCGAGTTATGAGATTAGTGAGAAATCACATGGCAGGCATGAAAATAACACCCGGTGTGGCCGTAGGTACCTTCAGGGGCTTGTGCCTTGTGAGCTGTTTTCTTTTTCCTTGGTGCCAGTGGAAAAGAGGGATTTTAAAGGCAAATTCTGGGTTGTGGTGTGTGGAGGGAAAGCAGCAAATACCGCCCAAGACCCCAAGTAGCACACGATGCTGCTGGACCAGGGACGTTGATGTTCAAACAGGCTCTGCCAGGGCCAGGAGAGACACAGTGAAGTATCCTAACACCCAGGGTGCTCCTGCACTCTCCAGATAATGGGACAGGGACAAGACAAGGTGGTTTTTGCTACAGAACTGTGGCAAAGGCACAATTTTTTGGGGGAGAGGGGCCTTGTTATCCCCTTGCAGCACTGAAAGGCAAGTGGGGTCATCCCAAAGGGCAGGTTTGTGTCCCTCTTGGAATGCCCCCAGCACCCTCTGGGGAAGGAGGAGGGGCTGGCAGCCCAGGGGGGAGGCGATGGGCAGTGGAGGAGAACCGCTGGGTAAATGATTCGCCGCCCTCGGCGCAGGTCCCTCTCTGCCTCCAGTTTAATTGGTGAGAGAGTAAGTGACGGGGCCTTTTCCTGGCTCGTCCCGATCAGCCCCAGGGCCACCTTTCCCCGGGAACACGCTGCAGACCCTCTGATCCTCCCAGGAGCTGGGTTTGGGGAAGAAACCTCCCCTGGCAGCCCAGCATCGTCCCCTCTCCTTCAGGCAGTGGTGCTGCCCGCTCTGGGCCGGCTGTCGGGAAACTGCTAAGCCGGGATTCTGGAGCCAAGAGGGGCACCTGGCTGGGCTTGGCCACGCTGGGTTGGGTGGCTGTCCCTACTCAGGGACAGGGTCACACCAGCACGTCTGACAATCCCCTCACCCCCCGGCGCAGCCATCCAGAGCTAATCGGGGCAGACAGGTCCCCCTCTTACCCAGCTAAATACTCTCACTGTTCCTCAGTACTGAGGCAGTTGTAAGCTCTGTCTGTCTCCCTTTAATCACTAATTAAAGGCTTGAATGTTCCCTGCTGTTTGGGGTATTAATAAGAATTTAATTGCACAGTTTGGGGCTAATTACCTGGTAGTTCGCTTCCGCCCTTGTACAGTATGCCCAATTAAACAATCATATGATCAATTAAACAATCACAAGTTCTAATAATTTGCAATAATAGACTAATTAAAAGTTGACACCTTGCAATAGAGCAACCTTTTGTCTCCCTTTGGATGGTGTTTGAACCCCTTCCCAGGCCCTGGCCACCCCAAAACCTCTCCTCCTCCAGGCTGCTGCAGACGTAGGAGCCTGGAATGACGGCACGAGGGGCTTTGGGAAAGAGACCCTGGCACGGGACAGGCAGCGCCATGCACCGAGGCACACGTGGGGCAGGCAGTGGAGCCCGCAGGGCAGGAGCGAGGCTCACCGCCCCTCCAAGTTCCCTGAGAATAATTAGGAAAGGCAGCCGGATCAGCGAAACCCTAGACCCGCTGCTGCTGCCAACCCGCAGCAGATTTGAGCTACGCCCCTGCTTTGGCGGGAGGAGAGCCCGGCTGGGACACAGAGCAGGATGAGGCTGCACCTCTCGGTTCCGTGGGAGCCCAGACCAGAACAGCGCCTTCTCTCCCATCTACGCTGTCCCTCCATCCTGGGGAAGGTGTTGGGAGAGAAGGGCTCACTCTGCTGCTGCCAAGAAGCAGGAGAAGCAGATAGACACAGCCCTCCCCAAGGGGCTGCGAGGGACAAGGCTGAGGCACTGCAACCCCATCCCGGGAGGAGCAGGACGCAGGATGGTCAGACAAGTGTAAATCTCCTCTGCCGGGGTGGCTGCCACTCCCTGCACTCCAGATCCGCTGGGATACTGCACTCGGGGGACACGGGTGGCAGGGGCACGCTGTCCGCTTGCCCACCTCCCAAACCCATCGCCTTCCCACTGCTCTCCCCAGGGAAGGACCATGGCTGGTGCTGCTGGGAACTCACTGATTTCCAGCACATCTACTGGGGAGCAGGTGCAGAGAACCCTGTCAGGGGAAGTCCCAAGGGAAGGGGCAAATGTACAGGAAGGGGCACAGGACACAAGAGAATTACATGTGATCTTCCAAATCCCACCAGCGCTCCGGGGATTGGTGTTTTCAGGCATCGGCATCCCGGTTGGATCACCACATCCCCCCGCGAGCCGCCTGCGAGGTCTTCCCAGGAGAGCGCCGCCCCTTCCCCGCCGAGGCCCCGGATCAAAGCAAGCCCCGTGCATTATCCTGGTGCTCCGGAGAGTGCTCCTGCCGCGGTAGCCACAAAGGGAACAAGAGCTCCCGCATCACCAGCGAGTGCATCAATTACTTCCAGTGGCTGCCTCGTGCTAATCCGCTTCCCCTCCTTCCCCGGGCCGGGTGTTTGGGGGCCGGACTGCCCCCAGCAGCTCGTGGGTGCGGGCTGAAAGCGGCAGCAGTGCTGGGGAGGAGGAGGAGGTGTAAATCTGCAGAGATAAAGACGGGGGGTCCCCAGGATTTTGACAATCCTGCTCCTGCCGGCCACTCTGCTGGAATCATCCTTCACGCCGCCTGTCCCAGGCTAAAAGCTGGGGGGATACATGGATGGGGACACGTCCCTCTTCCCTGCCCTGGACACACCAGAGGACACACAGAGCATCGCAATGCTGGCAGGGCAAGCTCCTTGCGGGACATGCAGCCCCTATGGGGCGTCAGGAGACCCTCCTGTGCCTGTGGACCGATGGTCTCCAACCACTGGGCACGGAGCCATGCACTCCGTGGCACAAAGCTGGCACCGTGCCCTCTTGCCAAGCCAGCAGCTTGGCAAATCCACTGTCACTGTCCCGGCTGCGACAGCCCCAAACCTGCCTGCTTGCCAAATTCACGCTGACCCCTCAACACTGCAGCACAGTGCAGTCCCCACGAACGCCACAGTCACCCTATGGCAGCCGTGGTGGGGTTGTGCCCTGTGCCAATGCTCAGGCCTCAGGCAGCACTGGGCTGAGTCAAACCCCCATGCAGAGTGCTGGGGAGCACAGAGCCAAGAGCTGACATATCCCAACATGGCCCGAAGCTGGACCAGCCCCACGGATCCATTCTCACCCCCTTTTAGGGTGCTGCCATCCCCCACCCTGCCCCTGGGCTGTCACTGAGCTGCCAAGCTCCTGCATCCACCCACTCTCCTCCTCTTCCTCCCCGCTCCCCAGCCACGCCTGACATCCACCCCCCCGAGCCAGCATCACCGCTGTCTGACCACAAGACAGAGTCCGAAACCCTGCAGCCCCCAGGCTGAGCAAAGGGAACTTCCCGGGCAGCCTCTCCTTTTAATTGGTGCTAATTGCTGCGTCTGTTCGTGCTGGCTGGGGAGATGTCATTGTTGAAAGGCACAGAGGGGAAGGCTCGGGGAGCTAATCCAGCTTTCAGCCGCTAAACCCTTCGAAGGCGGGTGATGGAGAAGCTCTTTCAGGTCCCTTCAGAGAGGGCACAAAGCCCGAGAGGGGAAAGGGAGAAAGAAGGGGAGCGAATCAACAGGAAAAAACTACTTTCACACGCAGCTCCGGGAAGGGTCTTTGTGTGCGGGGCTGTCGGGGGGGCTTGAAGGGATGGTGCTGGGGCCCCGCCTCCTCTTCCCTCCCTCGTTTATCTTTTCAGCTCCATCTGCCAAAGGGGTGACGCAGCTGGGGGAGGATGCTCAGAGCAAGGGACTCTCACCCCGCCCTGGACGAGATGGACAGAAAACCTGCAGATGCTCCTCAAAAATGAGCCTCCTCTGGTTTAACCCCTTTTGTGCCAGCAGAACCACCTCCATTGCTATAGTGCTGCTTTACTGGAGGACGTGGCACTGAGGCAGGTGCAGAGTGGGGGGCACAAGGAGGGCAGCCAGCGGGGTGAGGTCCTCCTTGAGTCCTGGGGGTTTCTGTGGGCTCACACACCTGCTAGAGGCCTCCCCTGCCCAACCCGCAGCAGCCCTGGGAGGGTGCAAAGTGGAGGGTTTTTTCTGAGCTCCAAAACTCATCTTTCTGAAACAAGTGGTAAAACACAAGGGCTGACACATTCCCACAGGGCATGAGGTGGCTTAAAGCATCAGCTCCAGCACTGGCTTTGAATCCACTGCCTTTTTAGCCATTCTTAGAAGAAATCCGCTGTAACATGTATATATTGAAGTGGACAGCTGGGTTCTCAACAAGACATCGATCACAAATACTAACAAGTCCTTCTGACCTCTGGCACATCCACTGAGCCTTTCAGGGGCTGATTAATGGTACAGCTTTCCCTTGTCTCCATCCTCCCGCCACCCTCTGAGACCTGGGCTCTGGTCCAGGAGGAGCAAAAGGCTGTTCCTCCCTCTCCCAGACCTTCACAGGGCTCTGGCATCCCCCAGCCCCATCCCAAACCAGCACAAAAGGCAAAAGTCTCCACCAAAATACCACAAAGATTCCTAAGATGGACAGCCAAGTAGTACCAGTTGGATCTTTTGGAAATGTTTCATTTTGGTGACAATATTTTTTAGCTTATGGAAACCTTTGCAAGGACAGACAAGCTAAAACCACCACACAGACTGAACATGAGGGATGAAATGTTGAATTGGGATATTCCCTCAACCTCTGCCTGGTTTTTCTGCATGCTGCCTGTCCCCAAGCACATCTCACACAGGACTGCTGTGATTGCCCCTCTGGCCCACGGACAACTGGTTTGCTGCCCAAAGGAAACAATCCCAGCTGGGTATTCCACACAGAGGTTTGCTGACTGGATGGAAGACACCAGTGATTTTTGGGAGGGTTTTGGTTCTTTGGCTCATGGCTGAAACACTGAATCTCTTACAGGACACCCGCAGCAGAGACAGGGTAGGTGGTCGAGCCTTTCCCAATCCTACAGCACAGGTGATGCTCCCCAGCATCTCTGGACAAGCACACTCCATCGCTTTGGCTCAGCACCCATCACTTCCTACCCTGACGACCCCTTTTAGCATTTCAGCCCCAGAAAGCAAAGATGTTTTAAAACGCCTTACCCAGACATTCGTTGGCCTCTCGGGCACTGGCCCGCTGCCAGGGCCGGTCGTAGTGGAAAGGCTTGCAGCGGTCGCACTCGGGTCCCTCCGTGTTGTGCTTGCAGTCGCACACCAGCTTCTGTTCCTTGTCCTTAACGCAGCGCGCCGCGTGCCCGTTGCACTTGCAGCGCCCGCCGACCTGCAGCTCCCCCACCGCGTAGTAGTAGGGGGTGGAGCCGGTGCCCCCCTCCTCCTCGCCGGCGTCCCGGCTGCCCAGGTCACGGAAGAGATGCGGGCGGCTGAACACCACGCGGATGTCGGTGGCCGTCACCCAGTCCTGGAGCACGGGGCTGCTGTCGAAGTCCTGGGCGGAGGGTCGCCCGTCGAGGGTGCTGAAGGCGATGAGCCCCCCGGTGAGTGGGTAGAGGTCGGTGAGGCCGTCGGTGCACAGGGCCTCCTGCTCGTTCTGCTTGGTGACGGTGGCTTTGCTGGGCTTGCCATAGATCTTACGGCACTGGGAGGAGTAGTACTGGTAGGGCACCCAGGTCTTGCCGTAGTCCATGGACTTGAGGATGGCGGTGGACTCGGGCCGGGGCGAGCAGAACTGGAGGCTGACGTAGACCACCTCAAACTTCTTGCCAAGGGAGAGGGTGAGGGTGACATTCTGGGGTGAATGGTGGAGGGTTTCCGAGCGCCAACAGGTCATGTTGGAGGCGGTGTTGAGGTCAGTCAGGTAGGCGGGTGGGTGGGCTCGGCGGGGGTCCGAGGCATTGCAGTGCCGAGTCGGGGGCTTCCCGCACGTGCTGGAGGCTTGAACCTCCTTCCCAAAGGCAGCGTTGACAAATTCAGGGATGCAGCGTCGAGGAGCACCGCTCTCATCGTAGCAAGGGTCTGGGGGAGTCTGCTGGGCCACGAAAGGGTTCACTGTCTGGGACAGGCCCAGCATGGCAGTGGTGAGGAACAGGCGCAGGAGCTGCAGGACCTCCATCCTTCTGGGGAGAGGGAAGTGGCTCCTCCCTGGAGGAAGAAAACCAGGAGTGAGTGGCACCAGCAGTGTTGTGGCCACAGCACCACCCATGCTGGGAGGGCTGGGAAGGGATGGGAAACTACCCTGTGTCTGGTCCATCGCCTGTACCCATCTTCCCACCCCATATCCGCTGATGCAGTATCCTGGGAATGGGGCAGAGGCAATTACTTCGTGTTGCCTCATCCACACCAATCCCTCACTGCTCATCAGCAGGACTGAAATACCACAGAAATGGGAAAAGGACTTGAGCTCTGGATGGAGGAGGTTGAAATCAGGGTACAGCCCTTCCCTGGCCTCTTACAAACTGTCCTGGGGTGACAGGAATGTTCCTGCCTGCCAGCAGGCCTGGCTGTTACATACAGTTCAGAGACCCTGTCACTGCATGGCTGTCAAGGGCTGGTGGTGGGGAAGAGCTAGGGGAGATCTTTCAGATGCAACAGGAGCTGCAAACCCCAAGTTATCCACCTGTGGCACAAGATAGCTCCTGACAGAGCAGGAGAAACAGACAGCCACAAAAACATCTTGAAGGCACATTGTGCAAGAGGAAGGAGCTCACTGGGATAGAGACCTGGGGCTCCTGAACACAGCACCACTTTCCTTGCTGCCTATGGGCACACTGGCTTCTCCAAGCCAGGGGCTGGATTCCCTCCAAATTCCTTTGCCACTCTACCCAGTAGCAAAGGAAGTTATTCTGGCCTCATCCCTAAGAAATCCAGGTCTGGGTCTGGTGTGCTTGTTGACTGGGGGAAAGGCCAGAACCAAATGCAGGACCTGCCTGGGCTCCTCTCCCAGCAGCTGCAGCACAGGGCCAGGGAGCTTAGTGGCTCCCAGGGGATGTGGCCCATCTCCTGAGTTACTGGCTTGAAGAGTGGAAGAGGTCTGGAGGTCACATTCCCTCCTGCTGGCTCTGACTGCGTGAAGAACCTCCCACACCATGCAGTTTGGCCATGTCCTGTTCTTACCAGAGCAGACCCCTGAAACTCCTGGATGGGTGGGTGGCATCAGCCCTGCCATCCCATGGGTTGTGCTGAGCCAAAGCCAAGTTGTCCAGCCTCAACCAGCCCAATGCCATGACCAGGCAGGAGGAGGGGATCCCCTGATCATCCCCTCTCCCACCAGTAAATCCTTACCGGATGACTTGTGTTTCTCCCTGAGGAATGAAGCCCTGCATGACCCAGCCCAGTATCCCCAGCTCCAGCCCCACCTACAGTTCCAGTGCCACTCCTGCCTGTCCAGCTGCCCATTCTGGCCAAAGGAGGCTCCAAGTAACAGACCATTTCAATGATCTGGGACTTTTTTTTTTGGTTTGTTATTCCATTTTGCAAAGAAAAAGGAGCCATGACTGTGGAAGAAAGCTGCCTCTCCAGGCTGCCAAACCACTAATGAGGGGAAGCTCCTCCCTGCCCAGCCATGGTGAGCCCAGCAGCCACAGCCTGTGCTTGCCAAGGGAGCAACAGGGATAGGGGTCTCAGCCCATCCTGGGGCATCTTGTCCAGGGCAAAACCTGCCCTTGCCACTTCTGTGCTGTTTCATCACTGCTTAATCCTCTGCTGATGGAAAAAGAGATGTGAAAAATTGGCAGCTCCCTTGGTGGTCCCTGCATCGCCCCAGCAGCACAGCTCCAGCTTTACCACAGTGCTGCAGAGTCTTCTGGGGACATGTCAGCCCGTGGCTTGGTGACTTGGCTGCCAGCAAGACCAAGGATTCTGTCCCTGGAGTGCCCGGAGCATCGAAAACCCACTACTTGAGGAGTGTGGCTGCAAGATTAGAGACTGCAGGGATGTAGCAGTCAGTCACCACAGTCATGGTGCTGTGCCATGAGCACCAGGCAGTGAAGAGCATCCCCTGCTGCAGGCAGCCCACAGGGCCCTGTTGGGACTCCCAGCCCCACTGCAGTAGCTGCCTCCTGGGCAGGAGATAAAGCCATGGCTGCTGCCAGATCCCTGCATCTGCTTTTTGAGCAAAGGCTGTGGCTGGTTAATCCCCTGACACAATCCTGACAGGGTGATCCCCAGCCCTTGCCTGGTGCTGAGCAGTGCACAGTGGGCAGAAGCCCTGCCAGCCCACTGGCAGAGACCCGCTCCTGTATTCCCACCCAGCAAAGGGGCTGCAAGGTGCTGATGGACCCCCCTCAATGCTCAGCAAGACCCGGTTGTGCATGTACTTGCAGAAGCCAGCACAGCACCTTCGGCCCTATGGTGCTGCCAGCCCTCTCCCTGTCATTGTCCCCCTCCCACTGCACATCTCACAGAGGGCAGGCAGTCAGGTGCTGCAGCCCTCACCTCCCATCCCATCACCCACAGGGCAGCACTAGCAGGGAGACAACCCTGTGGGAAAACCTCTGCGCCAGGAGGAGAGGAGAAACCCCCAGGGGTCCTCAGCAGCTGCATCCATACACCCCAGGGAGAATCAGGATGTATGGAACAAGCCATCTACTAAACCCTGCCAACAAAGTCTCCTTCACCCCCTCTCTGCTATGTGGCAGCAAGGTGACAGGAGTAGGGACATGCTCAAGCAAAGGTCTTTTAATTTCCTGCCTTGCAAGACAAAAAGGTGTGGGGAAACCCTTGCCCAGGGGAAAGTGACAGCAGCAGCATCTCTGGTAGCCAGGGGAGAGGCCGCAGGTGAAAATGTTACGAGCACTGGAGCAGCAGGTCTAGGACCCAGGACCAGGTTACTACTGGTTTAGGCATGCACAGGGGCATGAGCATCTCCTGCTCATCCTCCCTGCCCCCATGGCAAGCTCTGTCCCTCCTGCCAGTCTTACCAAGGCACAAATCCCCGAGATTCAGTGCCAAAGTTTTGGTGGCTCTGCTGCCGGGGATCAGCCATCGGGGAGCCAATGCTCGCCCAGCAGCACATCAGGCTGTGGAGGCAGGGCATGAGTGGAAATCATTATCATCTGTAGGACCACACACAGGCACGCACACTCCGTGCTCAGCTCACCCCATTATCCCACTGAAAGGGAGCTGGGGCCAGTGGTCTCCGTGGGCCTCACCTCCGTATTGGAGAGGAGGGCAAGCTGCAATCTGCTCCCTTTTATGCATATTCAGCATGACCCCGGGACTGTCGGCAAGCTGCCAGAGAGGCCTGGGAGTGGGTATTTCTCTCCCTGGCCCCCATCTGCCCCCCCTTCCCACTTCCCATCTTTGCTGCCCCCGGTTCAGATCAAATGGAGACACTGCTGACTAAGCAGAGAGAATTGGGATGACCCCTGGGTGCCGAATCCAGCGCAGCACACTCCTGGATCCGGCGTGAGGAGGAACATGAGCAATGGGGTGCCTTTCCCAGGGACAGCATCCCGAAGGTGTCCCCAGCGAGGCTCTCGGGTGGCTGCCAGCTCCCTGCCACCAACAGCACCCGTGGCCGGGGGCATGCGGTGGCGGGGCTCACCCTTCCCGAGGAAGCGCCCGCCCTCCCAGCTCCTCCCCAGAAGCGGCTGCATTTTTGAGGTGGGCGATTTCCTCACTCCTCCACTCCGGGAATGCTAACAGCCGTGCGGCTTGGAAGGAAGTCATGCCGCCAGAGCGCTTCAGAAGTGCTTAAAAAAAAAAATTAGCTTCCACATCCAACACCTACACAGCCCTTCTCTCTACAACCACACACTTCCCAGAGCGACCAGCAGTGTTTCCCTGCCTTGTGGGAGACTTGTCCGGGCGATGCTCCAGCCCATCATGGGCTCCTTTTCCATCGTCTTTCCCGGAGGCAGTGCTACCAGGGATGCTGCTGGGTGCAGATGTATGCCTGGAGCTCTGGGTCTCCCGATGCTGAGCCATCGGGTAGGTGCTTGGTCCCCAAAATAGAACGAATGCAGCAGGTGAGGCAGGGCAAGGGACCGAACTTCCCACAACATGGATGTTGGTGCCTACAGCAGGCCCAGGATCACCACCTGGCAGTCGGGGCCACAGCAACTTTGCAGAAGTAATTACAGGATTAGGTGGAACAACACAGGGCAGGGAGGGAAGCGGGGTATTAACCAGATTTTATCCCAGGACCTTTGCAGCACAGGAGCAGCCTTCTCTAATTAAAGTGGAGGGGAAGGCATGAGTGGTGCTCTGCTGTTGGAAAAATGTGGGCTTAGAGGGCAGGTGGTGGCTAAAGCTGAGCAGCCAGCACTGCCCTGGAAGGGGAGGGGAAAACCCCAAGGAATGACAGGGGAATGGTGCTGCACTCCTGCCGGGTACCTGTGCTGCTCCCCCAGATCAGTGCCCCCACACCAATGCTGCTGCCATGGTGCAGCCAACAGTGTTTCTCCTCCAGGCCAGGACAGCAGGGTGTGGGGGGGACTTGCTTCACCTGAGGAAAAGATGTGGCCTTACTTGTAACTGGTTGAGATAGGAACGACAGGTCCCTGTGAGGTGCTGCATCGCCCTGTGCACAGAGATAAGGTCCTGGGTGCCAGCATTGGGGCAGGGACGGAGCCACCCACCTGCATGGGGCACAGATATGCACAGCAAAAGCCATGGATCAGGTGTCAGAGATTCCTGGGCAAGGACCAAAGGACCTGAGTACTTGAGGGGGTCCAACAACAAAGACTGTTGGGTAAGACTGATCCAGGAGGGCTGTTCGTTCCTGAACTGTGCCATCCCCAGTAAAGCCCACCAGCACCTCAGATGCCCTCTGAGAAGGAAGCCACTGGGGTATGGGATAGGACCCAAAACAGAAGAGGAATGATGTGCTCAGAGAAGCTGAAACCAGGCACAAGTGACCAGAGCACGTTCCTTAACCAGAGTGTATCTGCTACTACAACCTGCACATTTCCACCTTGTTACAGGCCCTTCGTAATGAGGGCATCCGCACTCCCTTGCCTCACATGCTGTGGGAGCAACCCCCTGCAGCTCTGCCCCAACCCATGAACAAGATCCATCCTGGGAACCTGCCAGTGTCCCTGGATACCCAGGTCCCTCTCCCACCATGCTGATGCCAGCTGGGGGAAGCTTAATTCCTCCACCCAACAAACAGAATCAGGCCCAAACTCTGCTCTGGCCATGGATAAATCATTCCATGTGTTTCTGGGATATAAAAACACAACCGAGAAGTATTTAAAGTGAAAGGAAAAACTCCATGGAGCCAAGGTACTGGTCCGGCTCAGCTTTCCAGAGGGAGGGAGTGTGTGCTGGGAGAGGCTGGAGGGATGCAGTTTGGCTGGGAGTGCTAATCGCCTTCCCAGCCGCTAATGGAGTAACCGGTGCCCACTTGGGACATGGCTAATGGCACAGAGGAGATGCCTCACTTTCCTTTACAAGCTTCCTCATTTCTCCTGATATTTAAGTATCAGAAGCTTCTGAGTGCTTATGGCCCCACATCCGCAGGGCTGCCCACTCTGTGCGGCCCCTCGGGCTCTGAGTCCCCTGTACGCACAGCTCAGTGGGGGCAATTACACAGCAGCATCTTCCTGCAGCAGGCACTGCAGGTGATGGATATTGCAATGCACTCTTGGCAGGTCGGAGCCAGAATTACACAAGCCATACGATACCCCAGCGGTGCCAGGAGACGCATACAAATTACACTGCACGCAGAAAAGGATGGGCCAGATTCTGACCTCAGTGCTTTGGCATCAGCCCGAAGTAACTCCATTCACATCGGGCCAAACCGAGACGTAAGCAACTCCATTCAAATTTACACTGGCATACCTGTGGTCAGGATCTGGCCTGGCTTGAATTAGCTGCAGCCTGATGTTACAAAAGGCAGAAACAGAGCCCAGATTTCCAAGGTTATCGAAAACAACCAAAAAATAAAAGAAAAAAGAAACCCACCATAAAGCAACAGCCCCCAGGCTACTCAGCTATGTGCATGGAGCTGTCAAATGCAGGATGCTCGGACACACCCCCGCTCACCAGTTTGAGTAACTCATAAGCCATGCTGACCACAGGAAGGAGGGACCAACGCCCAGCATGGGTGTCCTGCTGGGCGCCCCGTGCCCACTCTGCTCACCACTGGCCCTGGGTAGACGTGATCCCGGTCCTGGAAGAGGAGACGTCAGCACCATGTGAGGCAGACCTGAATCCATTTTGCTGAACGCTCTTGCATTCCTCAACTAGTGCAAGCTGGAGATCTCCTCCTAAAGCTCCCAATGCAACAGCAACTCAAGGAGGCATTTGGAGCAGAGCAAGCGAGCACTGCCTGGATGCATTTGGACTCGATGGTCCTTGTGGGTCCCTTCCAGCTCAGGGAATGATTTTTTCTACCCGATGATTTTTTTCTACCCGATTTATTAACCTCTACTACATCTTGACCAGTTAGTTGTTTTACCCAGCTCTAACCCCACCCCAGTCTCCTGAACCCCTTTGTGCATTCCTACCACAGTGCTTGGCTCTACTGAGTGGTCTCAGCAGCATCCCTAAAGGTGCAGAGGGTTTTCCTCCCACTACTCCCAGGGGATGCAGGGGACTCAGTTCCAGTCCAGAAGTCCTCATTGCTTCCACCCTTTTCCACTCCGTATGAGAATAAAGTGATCTGGTTTCCATAACATCCCTCATTGCATTTTCACAACATGCCGGGCACAGATGTTGAAAATCGTCTGGATGAATATTTAAAATGGTATTCAGAGATGACAACATTTGGCCAGCTTTGAAAGATCTCTCACATTGGGCAGAGGATGGCTCACAACAACGGGCTGGAAACACACTGCACTTTGACATCTCTTTTTTTTTTACCCCCTCTCTGGCTATTGGTACGATATTTCATGCCCCTGGTGTCCCACAGTCTGTTATTGCTTGAGTGCCAGCCAAGCCTGCAGCATTAGGAAGAAGCTGTCACGTACGTTTTTAAACATCATGGGGCAAAGCGGAATATGGAAAATCTGTCGCGTTTCCATACTGAGCGCGAGTGTCCTGCGCAAGCTCAGGGAGGGGCTCGAAGGGGCACAAAATAATTGCTTCCTTATGGAACAGGGCCTGACTAACCAGGGTGGGTGAATAGGGGGCAGAGGTGCTGCCTCAATACCCTTGACACAGTGGGCTGCTTCCCTGCTGAAGACCTATCAGCACATGCCCCAAGGTGTTCACTGGTGCTCACCTCCTCCTTCAGGGCTGGGAAAACCCCCTCTCGGAGTCACACCTCTGCCAGCCCCCAGCCAAGGTGGGACCTCCATTCCGTCCAACCCAGACTGAAGACACCATTGTTCTGGTGCTCAGAGAGCAGAGGAAATTCTCCTCAGCCTCGATGCCTAGCAGCTTCCAGTTCTGGTGAGCATCTTGCACTCAGCTGCATCCCCAGGCCAGGCTTCTCTCTTCCACAGCCTGCAGACACACATCAGCTCCTTCCCAACCTGGCATTACGCCTGTCCTCTTGTCTGCAGGGACTTACCTTCCTTCCACACACAGGTGGAAGAGGAAGGGGTGTTGGGACCCTTGCAGCCTACCCTGCTCTTGGACTGCTGGATCTCCTGTCCCCTCATAAGCCTGCTCCAAACAGGTGTCAGAACAGCACAGCAGCTCCCTCTGTTTTGTAAATGGGATATTGCAGAAAAAGAGAAAAAAAGTTGCCCTGCATCCATCCAAACACCTTGGAGGGTGTTTCCAGCACATGGCTGAAGCCACATCCCTCTCCACCGGTTACAGACAGTTCTAGCCCCTCCTGGCTCTGAGAGACAGGCAACAGCAAACTTGGCTGGGGAAGAAGGATCTGTGGCATTTCCAGCCATGCATGGTGTGCACATCCACATCTACGCTCAGTATTGTCTCAGCCTGGCTATGGGTCCAACACAAACGGCACGTGATGGAGGTGGGGATACTCAGCCTGGCTTACATCCCATATATTCACGGGATGAACTCCCTGAGAGAGGAGTATCCATGTCCAAGTGCTGCCCAGGTGAACATCAAGCCAGCAGGACCACTGTGCTGCCAGAGGAGTTCCTGCTCCTGCCCATGGGGCCTTCCTCACCCACCCTGCTTGGCAACGCTGCAGCCTGCCAAGCATCACGTCCCCATCACACCAGTTAGTCCTTATCCCAAGAAAGGTATTTCCACCTACCCACTCTCCAGTGGGCCAGGGAAGCTGTGGGTAGGATGGCGTTTTGAGGAAATGAGGCTACAGCAGCTCCAAGAGAGGAAAGCAAAAGCAAACCCACTTCTTCCCGTGAAGCCGCTTGCTCGCATGTTCACTGGCCAGAGCTCTCACCCCAGCTGTGGCTCAGGGCCGGGTGCTAGGGGTGCTGAGGGCCTCACTCAGCCCGGCCCCAGCACTGCAGTGGAGCTGAGCACATCCCACGGGAGCCGTTTTCAAAGAGAACCGACCCGCTGAGCCACCCGCGGGGGGGTTCTCTTGGGGCAGCCATGCTGGGAAGGGACCTGTGATGGACCCAAGCCTGGGATGGTGACAAGGGCGATGCCACCCGCCAAGGTGGCTTTGTGCGGCGGAGCCCTCACATGCGAAGAAGCGCTTGCGGTGGGAGCGGCGGGCAGAGGACCACGTGCATGCCTCGTGCCCGGTCAGCCGGGGCTGGCACCGCGGGCTCGGCCTGGCAGCTCCCGCTGCCCGCACCGCACCCGCTCTGAGCGGGGCCGGGGCTCTGCCGGGCTGCGACACTGCGGGGCCCCGTACCGCGCCGAGAACCCCCGAGCCGGCTCTGCGGGGCGGCGGCAGCGAGCCGGGCCGGGCC
>VZRO01007059.1:12110-22522 GCA_013397915.1 Daphoenositta chrysoptera | reverse complement strand
GTGGAGGCTCGTGTTTCCAGACAAGGAGGGAAGAGACCCTACCTACTGCCTCCCCACATCCTTCTTTACCCTCCTCACTGGAGAAGGAAGAGGTTTACTGCCACAAGGGAGGACTCTTTCCTTTGGTTGGTCCCACAGGCCCCTCTCCCAGTGCAGTAAGAGAGGAGGACCCCATTTCAGCCACTGGGTCATCTTCAGGATGACACCATAATTCTCATGTTTCCCTTCTTTCTGTGCTATTTACTCTTCCAAAGGCACCTCATCTGCCTCCCTTTTGGGACTATCAGTCTCCTGACAGACACATCTCCCTTCCCACCTTGTGCTCAGAGTTTGTCCCCACACATGGTTTCTTCTGGAGTGCAGGTCACAGCGACTGTTCCCAGGAACTGAAATGTGGCCTTGCAGGGAGGTACAGACACCCTCCTTATGGGGTGTGCTTTGCCCAAGGCATCCTGCCATGCTCTGTCACACCAGTGGCTCACCTGAACCTCAGCAGCCCTTGGGGGTCTGTTCCCTCCATCCTGACTCTCCTGCTCACCACCACCCTTCGTGCAGGCCCAGTGCATCCATGGTGCATTTGGGTCCTTCCTCTTGGTCTGCACAGCTGGGGAACAGAGATGTCCTGGGCTGCCTCCCGAGCCTGGGGTCCAGATGCTGGCAGCATCCAGGGTTTGAGCACTTGTGGGGTATGGGGGCAGCCCAAACTGTATCTCCCTGGGGACCAGTAGCCCTGCTCTGGGCCACAAGAGCTCTTCTCTGCCACCCAGGAAGGTCAGTAGGGGCAGGTCACCCTGGTGGAGACACGGTCTGTTTGTTGAAAGGTGTGCAGTGAGTGTGGCTTAGGAAAAGGAACCCAGTGCGACATCACCAACAAACCCAGCATGTAACTGCATTTAACACACAAAGCCACTGCAGTGACAGGACGTGGGCTGTGCCCTGCCCTTCACCTGCTCACCCCAGCATGAACATCGAACAGGTCAGGCACAGTGCTGGAACTTCAGTTTACAGCCCCGGGCCAAGGCGGGGCAGCCCAGGGGACTGCAGTCCTCTAGCAAGGTGGAGCCAGGCCAAGGCTGGAGAGATGTTGAACCTGCAGCAGTGTGTGCTGAGGCCATGTTCTGGTGTCATTGCCATTCCCGGTTTTGGGCTGGGGGATGCTGTGGAAAGATGCTGCAGAGGCTGGGGACAATGTGCAACACAGTCCTCAAACACTCTCCATGCCTCCAGGAAGTGGCAGTTCGGCAGGCACTCCAGGTCCTGCTCTTATGGCACATCTTCAGCTCCATGTTATCCCCCTGTGGCTACTTTTAGGCCATGGCAAAGGGACTTGCATGTCCCTGCTCACCGTGAAAACATTCCTGGACAATGCTGAATGTGATGAGCGTGTCCCAGGTCGCCCTATTCAGCAAGCAGCTGAGGTCAGGAATTGATTTTGTGCCTCTCATCAGCTTCCTGAGCTGCAAGAACTAAGCCTGGCCCTTTCCTGAACACGCTCTTGTTCATCTTTAACTGCTTTTATTCTCACATCGCTGCCATGGCTGTGTGTGCAGACCGCTCAAAAACGCCACCCCCACAGCTGACACTCCTGTCTGTGCCCCCCTGCTCTACAGTGACCGCCACGGCACCGGCATGTTCCTTGCCCACGGCAGGCAAAGGGGCACGCGATCGCAGCAGCCGCGGGACCCTCCAGCCCCGGGGGAGCGGCGGGTGCGACCCCGGCCCGGCCCGGCCCGGCCCGGCCCGGCCCCGCGGCCGCGAGGTGGAGCCGTTTCCCCGCAGCTGCGGCCGCTCGCTCTTGGCCGGGGAGGGGCTCCGGCAGCCGGGAGCGGGTGGATGGAACAGCGGGATCAGCCGGTCGCACGGGGGCACTGAGCGCTGAGTGTGTGTTCCCATCGGCAGGAGGATGCTGCGCCTGTCCTGTTGCCATCAGGGGAAGGATGCTGTGCTTGCCACAAGTGGGAAGATGCTGTCCGTGTCTTGCACGCCTTGTGCCGCGGCAGGAGGCTCGGGATGCTCTCAGGGCAACGGGGCCTCTCAAGGATGTTCAGCTGCCCGCCAGCAGCACCTCTTCTGAGCGGGATTATGTCGATGCAGAGTGAGGGTTTCTCCCGAGGAACATCTCTCCTGAATTTTAAGACCTGTTTTCCAGGGGCCCAAATGCTGTTCACGGGCCTGACGTCAGAAGCAAAGTTTTGCTTTAGCACAAGGGGGTCTTTTAATAAACATCATCAGCTACCTCAGCAGCTTCATGTACTGGGGACCCCGCTCCCATCTGCTCCGGTTTCCTTGTGCAGGGATCAGGAGGAGTTGGGCGCTGCTCTCTCCCACCGGAGGAATGTGAGTCCTGTCGGTTGGCAGATAACACCTCGTCCGCAGCGCTGGAGGAGCAGGCGTCCAGCGCAGAACGATGTTGCAATCGGAGCACAGCGTGTGCCTGGTGCTTCAGGGGTGTTCCCAGCGAGACACCAGGGGAGGAGGTCCACAAACCTGCCTGGCAGATGGAGGCCATCCTGCGTGAGCCGGGAGCGGCTTGCTAGGCTGGCTCTGGCATGGCTGGGGTTGAGGTTTGGCTTGCATCTTGTTTGCTCCAAACCAATTCACTGTTTGGGTAGGTTTGGGTTGGGATTCCAGAGAGCCTCAGCAGCTTGGGCTGTGCCTCTGCTGCTCAGCTGGGCATGGCACGGGGGGCCCTTGGTTGCCCGAGGGTTGGGGACCCCAGCCTGCTGGTGGGACCATGAGTTGCAGCACGGAGATGCCAGCCCATGTCTCCAAGGCAGCAGGGCCTGTTGCTGCACAAACTTGCCTCGAGCAGCTCCTGTGGCTCCAGAGCCTGCTCAGTTGCAAGCAGCAGCAGCTACTGTGATGTAAACAAATCCCTGTTTTTTGAAGTGGTGGTGGGATTGAAGTGCCTGCTTCCTTGTCCTCTTCGGGAGTACAGGCACATGAGCAGGGATGAAGGCAATTCACAGCTACAAACTTGCCAGAGCTCCGGGAGTATTTGAACAATGCTCTCAGCCACATGGTGGGAATGTTGGGGTGTCCTGTGCAGGGCCAGGAGTTGGACTCGATATTTGGGGGCCACTTCCAGCTCAGGAGATTCTGTGATTCTGTGAATTCCTGTGAAGCAGCAGAAGTCTGAGCACATGGTCAAATGCACGCGGCCACACTTCTCCAGTCCTCCAAATTGTCTGGGGAGGTCATCCCTCCACTGCGTCTGCTGATGATCTGGGGCTGTACTCCCAGTGAGGGAGGAGCCCAGGTACCACCACCACCTTTCAGAAAGACTCATTTTCAGAACAGCTTCAGACAAAGGTCTTTAGTTGATTCAGCAAGGCCTGTGCCACCTGCTCAGTCTGACATGGCTGCACCAAGGGACCTTGACCTCAGACTGAGCAGGCGGCACAGGCCTTGCTGAATCAACTAAAGACCTTTGTCTGAAGCTGTTCTGAAAATGAGTCTTTCTGAAAGGTGGTGGTGGTGGTACCTGGCTGGCATCCAGATGGTTGGGGGAAGAAGGGATATTGAGAGGAAGGGCTGGAACAAAGGGCAGGGAAGGAGGGACCAGGGTGAACGGTGAGAGAAGGAAGGCAGGAGAGGAAAGGTAGGGAGGAAGGGAAATAAGCTAATAGGAAAACATGGTGTGAAAAGGGAGAGAAGAAAGATGGTTTGGGGGGCTGGGGGGAAGAGAAACACACAGAGAGTTTTGTAACAACCTTAATTCATTCCAGACAATGTCCAAGGAGCCCTGGCAGCACGGGTTGAAACTAACCCTGCCTTTGATTTTATGAGTTCATTATATGTTGTTTGGGACAGTGATTCATGCATCTTGGCTGCTTCACATTTTCCCTTGTGTCAGAAATGAAGAGGGGGCCATGAGATGGATTCTTTGGATGGAAAGTATTCCCTCAGTTGTTAGGTAGATGTCTCTGTCATGCAGAGATCCCAGGAGAGTGGTCTCCTGGGCTGCCCCAGCTCCCTGCACAACACACATAACCTCTGTGCAGCGTCTTGCTCCCTCTTAAAGGGAAAGCACTGTGAATGGCTGGGCAGAAGGAGGTCAGAAGATGCCCAGTGGTGGCCGCATATGTTCTGCACCTGCCCTTCGCTGCAAAGTCCAGAATGGGCCAGAGGATGGACAACTGTGAGAGCTCAGACCTGTGTGGGGAGGATATCCAGCCACCAAGGACGATCCTATGACTGTCTCTGGTGTCCCAGAGCCCATCTCTGCAGATGGTGAGGGAGGGTGACCCCAAGGTCACAGTCCCAGCTTGGGGACCATGCTGGGGTCATACTGCAGCACTGCTGTGGGTGCTCCTCACCTTCATCCCTATCCCAAGAGCATCAATGCACTTAGAAGTTGTCATTTCTCAAAGGTGCGAGGCACTGGATTGAACTACAGGGGAAAACTATTCAGGAACAGGTTGGTGGCTTCCAGACCCTTTTGGCTGGGAATATTTACAACCCTAATAATAGGCCCTGGTCTGAAAAGTAACAAAACCTGCCCAAGCCAGCATCAAAGTTAGCATTGGGACTTATTGAAAAACACCAATGACTTGGTTGGGTATTATTACTATTTTTAGTTGTCTGTGTCATTTCAGGCTTTCCAGTGAAAGGGAGAAAAAGTCTCACCGATTTTTAAAACACGTCGGTAGGGAAAATACAGGCCTCCAAAACTGGACACCAAAAGCTCTTTGCCTGGCATTTTCTGGTTTTGATTTAAAATTTCTCTTCCAAATGAGACAAAGTTCAGGAAAGTGTTATAATTTGACCAGAAAGGCATTTTTCAGTGTGGTTGGTCCTGGCCTGAGCCCTATGAAATGACAGTGCTTCTACCCTGGCAAGCTGGGACCAGCCTGCAAAGCTTCCCGTGCTGCTGTACCTTACACTGATCAGTCAGAAAGTGCCTCGAAGATCCACACACTTATTGGGGCATGGAAACCTTTGCAGCAGCCTGAAGTAGCTCGAAATGAGCTGAGGCTTTCTTACAAGCTTGCACTAGTGCCAGATGAGCTTCATGTGGACTCCCAGGTAGAACCACCAGGCAGAAACCCATCTTGAGATGGGCTGTGGTGAGGAGGACAAGAAGCACTGAGGTGGGGTGGCTGAAAGCTTGGGGTCTGGCAGGGGGGGACCACCAGCCCAGCCCTGCAAGCCCCAGTCTGCCCTGCTCCAGCTGAGTTCCAGAGACCCAGGTACCCCACACTCCTTTAGACCTGGGCCCAGGTGCTGCTGGTCCTGCGGGGAGTCTCTTCTGAGGATACAGCACAGTCTTTATTCTGCTGGGATTGCAGGCCAGCATCTTTCCCCAGCACAAGCTTCACTTCAGGCAAATGAGGGGGTTTTTTTGTTTGAATGTTGTTGTTTTTAAAGAGAATTCTTAGGAAAAACACTCGCTGAGACGGATCAGCTCATTTTCGAAGTTTTCCTGAGGCGAAAGGCAGAGGGTGTGGGCTGCGATACACACCCACATCTGTACAATGAGGAAGGCAACAGCGCAAAGCAAGAACAATTGCATGAAAAGCTTTCCAACAACAAAGTTTGCAAACCCGCAGAGCCCAGGCTATTTCTTGTGGTCGGTGGGTAAGAGTTCCCAGATAATAGGGCCTGACAATGGAACAATGGGGGCCGAAAGACGCGGTTCATGATTAGGAGTTATATAACAGCGGCTGGCATTTATTAATAACACTCGTGTTGGGCTTCATTTTCTTAGTTAGCACTTTTCAGGTTCAGAGCACTTTACAACCCCTAGCTATTCCATATTGGATGCTCGGCACGAGGTGACCTGGAGCAGTAGGAACAACCTTTGTGCCTGCTTCTCTTGCAGACCTTAAAGGGGAGAAAGGAAAACGCCAAGCAATGGGCTTTCACTGGCTATTTGGGACCTCTCCTGTACCCCACAGTAGTGGGGTGGTGTAAGATCACAAAGGAACATCATTTGGGAAAACAGAATTTTCTGGGACTTGTTACTGAACCTTAATGTTTACAAAGTGCTCCTTTTCCTGGAGAACGTGAAAAACTGTGACTTTCACTGGGACGCAGGAATAAGGTTGGGTGTGATCCCAAATGGGAACCAGCCCTGGAGGAACAGTCCCACAGCAAGCCTGCAGTGATAGCATCTGCCTTCTGGCACAGCTCTGGGAGCAGGAGTGAGAAATCCCACATAGTCAACCCTGATGGCTGCCTACCACCTCCTGAGATAGGCTGGTTGGAGCACTAGGCATAGCTGCTCCTGGAGGATGGACTCAGGGCAGGCTGGGCCAGGACAGAGGCTTTCTGTGCCCGGCTCTCATGAGACCCTGACGCAGAGCAGCAGTCATCCCGCCGGCACAGGGGATGAGCGGTCCAGTCTGAACAGGTTGTCTCCTTCTGCTCTGGCTATTTATTGCTCCTCTGACTGTTGCTCATGGTATGTGCTGACCGCTCAGCCTGCTCATGAAAAACAAGAGAATTCCCATCCAAGCTTTGGTGCCAAGCAGGCAGCAACGCTTTTCTTTGGAGCAGGCCTGAGAACCTCTCCTCAGCCCTGGGAGGCAGATGTCTCAAAAGTGCCTCAGACCTGGGAAAGTTGTGGTCCAGGATCAGGCTTTGGCCTCAAACACCCAAACAGCTCATCAGACAGTCCCCTGTCTGCTCCAGAGGCAGAACCAGCGCAGGCAGGAGAAAAACCTGCCTGTGTGCACAGAGCTGAAAGCAAAGGGCCTCATGGCCCCACAGCTTTACTCCTAACCAGGAGGCATGAGAGAGCTGCAGATTCCCACAGGAGAACACTGCAAGGAGAAGGATTTGCACCTTGCAGGGTTTGCACCTACAAGGGACAGGATCTTGTGCCTTTTTCCACTTGCTCTAGAAGTGCGTGTGCTCTGGTGAGCAGTCCTGAGGCATGGAAATTCACACTTCCATCAGTTCCTCTTATAGGAAAGGCATGGAGATGCCGAGCAAAGCCAAGGGCAAAGAGCCACCCCAGGGCCAGCCCTATGACAAGCCCCAGGAGTCCTGACTGGAGGTGCCTGTGCAGCCTGACTGGAGGCACAGGGCTGTGATGCTGAAGTGATTCCCAGAGCCCATTGAGCAGTAGCCAAGCTGATGCATGCTGTAAGGAGATCTCTTTTTTTGGTAAGATCTAAATCATTCACATCTGTCCAGATGTGCCTGCCTGCACAGGAGAGATCTTCAGATAACAGATACTGTGACCCTGCTTTTTTTTTCACCTGGTCTCTCAGAGATGCTGGCAGCACCAGGAGCAATTTTAGCACTTGTAAACCATCCTCCCACATGGGAAAAAGCCTCCCACACTATCGGCTAATGCTGTCTGTTGGAGAGCAGATTGCACTCCAAATGCCAGAAGCATTGATGGTTCGGGGACTGCTCACTGGCAACCATCTCCCAGTTGACGGCTTATCAGCTCTTCTTCCTCAAAAGCATTTGGGGGCTCACCCCATAGACTGCTCCCTGCACATCCTCCCAGCCCTTTGCTGCCTGCAAGCCAAGTGGTGTGTGAGGCAGAGACAGCACGATGCCAATGGCTCAGCACCCTCTGTGAGGCGGCCAAGTTCAGGCAGGGTGCTAGCAGGGATCACTGGTGACACACAGGTTGGGCTGGGTTGCTCGCAGGTCTTTGCAGAATGTATTGCTGGTGATGTCAGGGAAACCAGGGTGTTTCCTAGGGTTCATCTTGCCTCGTGGGTCTGGCTCAGGCTTTAGAAAGTCAGTCCTGGGGCTTCTTCCTGCTCCTCCTGTGTGCCTTCCTGCACAGCTGGGGTGGATGACAACTAGGCTGGATCAGGGGCACCCCACACAGCATGAGCATGTCGTGGTCCTGCTATGTGACATGGGTACTAAGAGTGGAATAGTGCCCCTCAAGCCCCCAGCCCAGGACATCTGACCCTGATGATCACCAGTGGACTGCCCAGGACAGCCCTGCATATGGGATCCAGCTGCCTGTGGCTGACTCCGGGTGAGGCGGGATGAGGTGAGACTGGCTGGATGAGACAAGCAGCCAGGGGAGATGATGAGAGTAATTTCAGACCTCTTAAATCAAGACTTAGATGTGCCCTTTGCTGCTGAGATTGAAATCAGGACCTTCCCAGCTTCAAAGACAGTGAGCATAAAAGGTCAGATTTCTTTGCTGTACGTCCAAGGTGAGAGCTATAGCCAGAACTGTCTAACAGCACACTGTTCCAGGCAGGAAAATCCTTCTGTTATGTGCCCTGAAGTGCTGAACAGAAAAGGCTTAAATACAAATTATTTTTTTTGCAGGGAGAAATACATACTGACCCAGGCAAATTGATGAGGATTAAAACATTCTCCTCACACTTACTGGGAAAGGATCATATCCACCATCTGGCCTGAAAAGAACTTCTGGTTCTTTCTTGGCACCCTAATCTGAATGCATAGAGTCTATGAGTTCAAACTGGGTCAAAAGGCTTGGTGCTGTCTGGGGGAAATCTCTAAAATCCTCATCATGACGTTTTCCCTACAATTTAATTTGATGGGAAATTGCACAGGCAGAAAAAGAATATAGTTTCAAGGTAAGTTTGGTCTAAAAAAATTTCCTGCCAATGGCAAATGCAGTTCATGGGGCTGTTTCCTTTTGGCATTTTTCTCTGCCATCTTTCATGCCTTCCCACCTCCAGGTGAGGTGCATTTAACAGTATGGAACTGGCTTAATGACAGATGGTGCCAAAGCTGGTCTCTTTGGATCCTAGTGGCAACTACTCAGTGGCTCATCTTCTTGTGTTTCTCCATCTGCTCTGCCTTGTTTGAGGTTTTACCCTGTTGGAGGTTGGGGTTCTTTCGGACTGCTCATGGCCTGCACCTCGGAGATTGAATTGAAGAACTTTTAAGAGAGGAGAAGGAACTGCACGTTCTCTGAATCCATGGCCTGGGGATTCTCTGGCTGTGCTCCAACAGCTCTCAGGGCAGAGCAGAGCCCCCTTGGAGCTTAGTGCCACAGAAGAGGAAAGGAAGAAGCAGGGCAGTGATGATTGGAACTGCAAGTCCATGGGATTCGTTAGTAGGAATTAGTGCCTTATTTACCAGTGCACTCCTCTATGCCCAGGATTAAGTCCTCACATCCCATGTTTCAGCAGGTTTGCCCAGAGCATGTGAACAAGAGCTCTTATTCTCCTGTGTAGGCATCCACAGAATCACCTTCTGCCCGTACTACACAGGGGAGGAGGTTTGCAAACAGTCTTTCTTAAGCAGATGTGCCACATAGTCCTTGCCAGCACTTTTTGATGAAAAATGGCATACAAATATAAAATTTTGATGAAAAACAGAGGGAAGAAAACCTGACTGAATTTTCACAATTCCTTTCCTGATTCCTGTCTCACTACAGTTGGTTGAATGTTTCTAAATTCAGCTATGTTTCAAAAATTTCTGACCAAAAAACACAAGGATGTTTATAGAAAAACGTTTCTCAATTTTTCCCTTCTGGTTTGGCCATGTGTTTGACTCACTCAGAGGAGACTCCAGTTGGTTTTTCTGACTAGAACCACACTTTAAAGAGAACAACCATTCCCTTAATTGGGGCTGATAAATCTCGCAGGCAGTGATGAAGATAAATCACATTTTGAACCCAGAGTACAAATTCTCAGGGTTTAAACATTTGTGTGGTATTTGTTAAGCAATTTGAAGTCTTATTGAAGTAACTGAGCTGGACAACAGGGTTGGACCTGGCCCAGGACAACAACTGTGTACAGACACTAGGCCTGTATGGAATAGGGATAGAGGGGCCTGGATGAATCCCACTTCACTCGGAGCATTCATGGAGGATATGTCCTTTCTTCTATGTAGGGTATCTTTGGTTGTGCTTCTTCCACTGCTCCCTTTGGGAGGATGGAGGGATGCTCTGTCAGCCCCCGTGGGAAGCCTTTATATTCCAGGCACGCTAAAACTCCTCATGAAGGACAAATTTGCATCAGCCCAGAGGAGAGTCATGGAGGACTTTGGACTTCCTGTGTCTGTCTGCTGCTGCTGCTGCTGCAGCCTCCAGAGGAAAAAGAAGTTCCTGCCACACTGGGGTGGCCCGAAGGGGACCCCAGGGTCAGCAGTGGCTACTGCGAAGCTGGAATTCCTGGAAAGCTGCTGCGTGTGCAACACGTGCCGTCCCACCCGGGTGCAAAGCTTCGGCACTGCGAGCTCCGGCTGCTCCACAGGACGGCACAGCTCCCTCGGAGGGACGGACTCCTTCCTCCCTGCCACCACCACACTGCGACTCCCCCAGGCCACTGGCAGAGACTCTTTCGTGTCCCATGGCGGGATGCTTGTGGTGGTGTGTTCCCTCCCGCCTCCAATGAAGGCACCTGGATGTGCTCCGAGCCCTGTGCCGGGGCCGGGACCCTCGGGGCTCCGAGCCCTGTGCCGGGGCCGGGACCCCTCAGGACCCAGCGGGGCTGGGCAGGGCCGGGCCG
>VZRO01007054.1:20748-32056 GCA_013397915.1 Daphoenositta chrysoptera | reverse complement strand
AATTAAATTAAATTTAAATTAAAGCATTGAATGGGGTATTTTCCCTCCCCTATCTGAGCTGCTCCTCCAAATTATATTCCCCATAAAGACCTTAAAACATTTCTCCAAACACAATATTAACATTTTTTTAAAATCCCCAGCTGTTATTTTGCATTCACAACATTCTCGGAATTCCTCAATTCTGGTGTTTTCCCTGATTTCATTTCACTGACCTGCCTCTACATTCTAAGCTTTCATTTTAATGGTTTGCCCACAAACTTCAGCAGCACAGTGGGGCACTGGTTGTAAAGGAGGTTGGAAATGGAAATGTAAAGCTGCCACTGTGGAAAGCCAGCAAGCGAAATTAAAGTGTTTGTTGTAATAGGAATTAATTTTTGTGTAGGCAAAAAGCATCTGCTTCCACCACAGCTGAAATCTCGCTGGAATTCTTGTTTTCTCCAGGAAGCATTTTTAAACTAAGTAGGAGCGATTTAACCATTACCCTGGAAACTGAGAAATGCTCTAAACATGTTAACAAATCACATTTTCTCCCTTAATGCACAGTCTGACGTGTTGTTACATGGTAAAGTGTTTTAAATATCTGCTTCTGATGCCTTAGGTTTTAACTCTTATATTTTTGAATCCTGAATTCCCTAATGTGTAACTCTGGAGTTTCTGTGCCCTGCTGCCTTCAGCTCTCTGCTCATCACAAACCTCTCTGGGGCTGCTCTCCAAGGACACCCAGGCTGTGCAGGCCCAAAGCCTCTGAAGGGGCTGAGCTGAGGGGAAATTACATCATTAGCTAAAGTTTTAATTGGCGAATTGATGCTGATATGCAAATGGACCAAACCTATAAAGGTGTGGGGAACTCGTGACTCGGGGTCCAGCTTGGGGTCCAGCTTGGAGCCCTTGGCTCCCCAGGGTGCCCCTTTGAAGGCCTTTCCAATAAATACCCACCTTTATTCCCTTATTCCTGCCCAGTCTCTGTTTCCAGGGAGCCTCTCAAGGCATCACTTGATTTTGGGCACCAGCCCCTCAATTTGGCTTTGTCTCCCTGCTCAGCCTGTGTTTCTCCTTTTATTTAGGAAATAACATCCTGATAGTGGCTCATGCATCCTCCCTGGAGGCCTGCACCTGCCAGCTCCAAGGGCTGTCGCCTCAGAACTCCAAGGATTTTGTACAGATGGTCCGAAAGGTAATTGCCAGCAAGGAACAAAGGCTTTGCAGAGAGAAAAAACAATTTGCAATCTGCTGGACCAGGCTTTGTTCTGAGTTTTACTCGTTTCAGGAGCCAGGAGGGTGAAGGAGAAGGGTTTGAGAGGCTGGGATGGAGTGTGGGGTCCAGGTGCCCACCTGGGATGGTTTTTGTAGGGACTGCTTTGTGTTTGTGGGGTCAGGTGCCCACCTGGGATGGGTTTGTGGGGACANCCTGGGATGGTTTGCAGGGACTGTTTTGGGCTCTGTGGGGTCGGGTGCCCCCCTGGGATGGTTTTTAGGGACTGTTTTGGGCTCTGTGGGTACCAGGGGCTGTGCAGAGTTCCCCAAACCCCCTCAGCTCCAGGAGCAGGGCACCTCAGCCCTACAGCACTTCCCCTTCTCATCTAAAGAGACGTTAACCATCAAAAGGCTGGGAATTATAATGGTTTTTCACACTTTCTCTCCTTTCCTGCCCTCTGCCAGCCTTGCAGAGACTCCCTGGGATATTCAGGGCTCATCTGGGAACCCCTGAGCTGCAGGAATATCCACATTTCCCTCCAAAGCTGTGCTGGTTTGGGGCCGCATTTGGGTTGAGCTGGCCCCTATTTAAAACTACGTTTTATTTAAAACTACATTCAGTTAAAAAAAACTACATTCCATTTAAAACTACATTCAGTTTAAAAAAACTACATTCCATTTCAAAAACTACGTTCAGTTTAAACCTACATTCCATTTAAAGCTACGTTTTTGATCCACATTTTTGATCTACATTCCACGGGTATAATCTGTTTTTCCCAGTGTTCTGCACAAGCAGTGGTGCACAGTTGGTCAATCACCACCTGAAAAATGGACTTTGGGAGAGGGAAAGAGAGAAAAAAGGGTGAAATCCTCGAGCAGCACAGCAGGGCTCCATCCCTCGGGATTGCCCAGCTCAGCCCCTGCTCAGTGCCTCCGTTCCCACCTCTCTCCTCACAGATTCCATACCTGGGGTTTTGCTCCTGCGAAGAGCTGGGGGACACCGGAGTTTGGCAGCTCACAGACCCTCCCATCCTCCCTCTCACACATGGACCAACTGGAGGCTTTAACTGGAGAGAAACCCTACTACAGGAGTAGGGAAAAGCCCAGCAAGGACAACCCATGGCCTTTCCAAGCGCTGGAGAATGTCTCTTCTTCCTTGTGTTCTCTTGACAGCGGGAAAAATCCTCATCATCTGTCCAGTGGGTCACTCAAAGCATATCTCACACAGCCACAGCCATAAAAAAAGTCTCATTTACACCAAAACGGGCTGATTTGAGGGGGGAAAAAATGAGAAAATCCAGCTTGAGGCTCTTGCACAGCGCAGAGTCAGCTCGGGGGTGGTTTCCCCACCTTGAAGGGAGCTCTGGTGACACTTTCACTGCACCACGGTTGGAATGACGAGCCCTGGGCCAGGCAGGACGCTGGGGTTGTTTTCTCACTGCTATTTTTGCAAAGCATCTGCAGGGCTTGTTCAGCACCACGTGCTTGTTCCGCTCACAGCCCCCAGAGCCTCAGCGCCTTCCACGAAAATCAAATAAAATGAGAGTCCAGCGTTCCTGTGCAGCCAGGACCGGGTTATTCCTCTCCTCTGCCTGAGCAGAAAGAGATGGGAGTGCTCAGAATGTTGCTGGATATTGTGCTTTGCTTGGTGTTGAGCTGCATCACAGGAAAATTCCGAATTTCACGTCAGTTCCAGGTGAAGTTTGAGCATCAATAGTCAGCACAACAAAAGCTGGGAGGAGGTTCTTTGAAGTGGAGATAAAAGAAGCCTTTTCCAACCAAACCTGAGGGATTTGGGAAGTTGAGATTTGGGGTTTTATTCCTTTGCTTTGATTATTGAAATCCACCCTCGTGCCCAGACGCAGCCTGAAAGGTTTGTGCCAGTTGAATTCCCCTCAGGAGGCTCTGGAAAAGGGTTTTTCCCCTTTTATACCGGGATTTTTGTGCTGGCCATTAACCCAGGGGTGGCTTTGTGTCCCTTTGCCAGCCCTGGTGGGATTCTGCAGCCAGCAGGTCGCTCCAGGAATGATGGAATGAAAAAATTGCTGGAATTCAGCCTCCACTGAGTGCTTTGCTTCCTCACCCTCATTTCCCAAGTGCCATCTGTCAGAAAGACAAAGCAGCTAAAAAAACCCCAGCACTCTTAAATTTAGGAACAACATTTGGCTTATTAAGATGCTATTTATCCACTGGGGGAAGGGTTGGGACTGGGGGGAAGGGGAAGAGGAAAGTTTCCATCTCTAACCAAAATATTTGGGATCACAAGGGGGATCCTCTTGGTGCCAGAGCCTGCAGGGTGCTAAAACCAGCTGCACCACAAAATACACCACGGTGGGTATTTATAACATAAATGCCATCAGAGCAGGGATTTTTAGGATCAGAATTATCTAAAATTATCAGTCTTGGGCAAAAAGTTGCTGCAGGCACTCCAGCAGGGCAGATTTGCTGCCAGCAGGTGCTTAAAGATGTGTTAAATGGGATGAAAGAGATTTAGGCACTCTCCTTTCTTGGTTTGGGCTGCAAGTCTGTGGATTCACAGAAACGGGATCATCCCAGAATGGTTTGGGTTGGAAAAGACCTTAAAACTCATCCAGTGCCACGGGCAGGGACCTTTGTCACAGACCAGGCTGCGCTTGGACACTTCCAGGGACGGGGCAGCCACAGCTGCTCCGGGCAGCAAATGAAGAACACAAAGTAATAAAACAGAAAGAGCATTTGAGGTGCTGCAGGAGAGCCTTTCTGCCGGCCTTGCCCAGCGCTGCCTCTGCTGAAAATGTTGAATGTCCTCGTTAGAAACGGGTGAGAGGCACAGGACTCAACCCTGGCCAGATCTGATGTTTATTAACCATAGAAAAATCAAGTTTTGGGTGGTGTTTTGGTGGATTTTCCCCTTGGGCAGGGCTGGCGTCACCTCCCCCAAGCTGCCACAACAACCTCGGAGTGACAAATTGCAATTCCTTCTTCCCAAAGGAGGGGAAACAATTGGGATTGAAGGAATCTGAAGGGGCTGAGCTCAGTTTGGAGCACGTCCTGTCCGTATTTACAGTCAGCAGAGAGCCCATCCTGGGCAATATCCCGGATATCCCCACAATCCATAGGAATATTCTGTTATTTATACCCACAATCCATAGGAATATTCTGTCATTTATACCTTCAGGACTGTCTAACCCACCTTAGGCCACTCGTAAGTGCATTATTATAGCAGGGATGGAACTGAAAAGTCAGGGAGAAATGGATTTATGTGGATTTATCGCTGTCAGGTTTATTTTTAATTGCAATTTAAACTATTTTTGGCTGTGTGCAGATATTCTGAAGAGCATTTCTGGCTTGTATTCCTCCATGCCAAAAGTTTAAAATGAAATATTTGACAATCACAGCAAAAAAAAAAAAAAAAATTTGGTTGCTGAGACGTGTGAATTGTCCAGATTTTTTGCTTCATGCCAGCAAGGTGTAAATTGGGGCAATAAATATTGTTATATTCTAATATTTATGGCCTGTGGAAAGAGTGGAGGCTGCTCAGATCCTGCTGGAGTTAAGTGACATTAAAAGGAGTTTTTTTAGGTGCATGAAAGAGAGAGGGAGCAAAACCTGAATGCACAATTTGAGTGGTGGTAGCTGCTCTTTGCATAAAGTAATAGAGAAAGAAGTGTTCTGGTTGAGGAGATAGATGTTTCTCTTCTCTAAAAAAAAAAAATAAAAGTATATTTTTGGATGTTTGGGAAATATTTTGACAACTGTAGTCTTGTCTCGAATTAGTTGTTCAGAATCACAGGGAGAAAAATCTTATTTTCTTCAGCATTTTGAGTTTTCTTGGGCGTTTTGCGTTAAGCAGTCTCGTGTAGGAAAGGCTTTTTGGGGAGAAAAAAGAGAAAAAACGCATTCCTTTTAAATTTATAATTGAGAAGTTAAGAAGACAAAACAGTTGCTGCTTCACCTTCACTCCGTTGCTGCTCATTAATGTGGATTTAATGTCACTCCAGTGTTTTGTCCCAGAGCATTAAACTGATCTCTCCAAAATCTCTTCCTTCTCTGTGAGCTGCATCAGATCCCAGGTTTCATTCCAGGAGGCAAACAGCACTTCCCAGATTTTCCCCTCTCTCCACAATTAAGGAATAAAGCTGCAAACCTGCCAAGAACAAATGGTTGATTTTCATTTTTTGCGATTTATGGCTTAGAAAAAGACAAGAATTACATTGACATTATACCCAAATCGACAGAGCTTTGCTTGTTTATGCAAAATGAGGATCCAGACCGTAATAACTTCAGAAAAAAATCGGTATTTCCCTTTTCACTCCGACTGAACAGTTCCAGACAGAAGCTGGCTGAGGGCAGGAGCCTCCTTCTGCTATTAAATTCCAGTGAATTTAATGAGAACGATCATTTTTATCCCCAAATGATGGCTTTGGTTTGCGGTTTGGGTTCGTCTCTTTAAAAAGAGGCACGGAGGAAATGATTTTTAAGTCACAAATAGAAGCGGTGGGGGAGCAGACGTGCTTGGGGTGGCGATCAATGAACAAAATAATTGCAATTAACAGTGGCTGGGATTGGCTGCGAAGGCTCTAAATCACTTCTTGCTGCTCCCCACTTCCCCAAATGCATTCCCCAGGGCATCTTCACGACCCACAACAGAAAACAGCCAGTTCCTTTCTTATTTCCCATTAAAATGTATTTTCGGAACTCTCTGTGACATCTCTTCAGACCTGATCTTATCAACAGCTCCTTTTTCTGTTCGTTTGTTTCGTTTTCGACCTGTTGTATCATTCTGTTTATTATGTTGGTTTTTTTTTTAGTGTGAGCAGATTGTATTTATTTGAGGAAAAAAATGTTTGCTGTTTAAAAAAACCCAATAATTGTGTTGCCAAAAATAGCTGTAATTACCTGTGACATCTGTATTTTTTTATTTTGGGGGTGGGGCAGGCAGGGGGGTGGGTGGTTGTTTTTAATCGCAGTTTCAAGTGCTAACAACTGTTAAAACAACCACTGCATTTTAATTTGCTTCTCACATTAAACGGAATCCTCAGAAGTCAGACAAAAATATCTCGTAGGTGATTTAATAAAGATGCCAAGCACCCTTCCTATTTCAGATTTTCCTCGGGAGTGTGGTGGAATTTTGAGCTGCATTTTTTTCCTTTTCTGAGGCTGAAATTCACTCACTTGACAGCAGATGGCACAAAATTCTCTCGGCTCTGGTTTTCCCTGCTCAGGGATGGGGTTTTCCCTCTGGATTCAGTTTTTCCCGGAGTTATTTCACTCTCAGGTTTGGATGTGTGGAACTGGAAGTGTGAACTTTCAAATCAAAGCATTCCTTAATTTTACAACTTTCTTTGTCTGGATTTTTTAATCCAGCAAGAGTTTTATCTTTCAACCCAACTGCTTTAAATTCATCACCCACAGCTCTATTTTCCAGTAAAATTGATTAATTACGATGAGCATAAACCCACAGCTTTTATCAACCAAATATCCACTGAGTGATGCACTTCCCTACACCTGAAAGTTTCGTGGAAACAGGTCCTAATAAATCAGAAATAAAACACACAACGTATTTATAATTAGCCATTTTATCCATTTCACTCCAACCCACATCCTGCACACAGGTTTTAAACCATAATTATCTTATTAAATTCGCTTCATTTTTACAGTAATACTTGTCCACACCAAATTTTGGGCAGTTAAAAAGAAGGACCAGAAGAGGATCCGCCAAAAATTCTTTTCGGAAAGCACAAATCATAAAATAACTTGGATAAATGTGATGTCAGTGGTTACCGCACACCTGGGGGGACGCAAAGATGGAATAACCAGAGCTGCAAAGGGACACGGGGGACCCAAATTGAGTCCCCTGGGAGTCACAAACCACTCGCAGCAATTCCCTTTCTCCCATCGCTGCTTTCTCCAGCATCCCTGCGGGCAGAGCCTGGCAAAAACCTCCTGGGACAGCAGCAGAGTGGCACCAGAGTGACATTGCTTAAATCCAGGGATTTTAAATGGCTTTTGGAGCATCCTCGCCCCAAAGGTTCTTTGCCATCCACCAAAGAAGTGCTGGGCTGGCCTCGGGGGATTAAACCCTGCGGCACCACAGCACCAGAGTGCCCCCAAACCCACATTTCCCTGATCTTTGACCTCCTCCTTCTCCTTCATCTCTCCCTGAGCTGACGCAGCGGAGCTGGAGGGGGGCAAGGCAGAGCCCCCCAGCTCTGCCGCCCACCAGCTCCGTCGGGGGGACCCGTGAGGTCACTCGGCGCTTTCTGGGTGCGAGGAAAGGCGAGGTGGGGGCAGAGCAGGCGCGGGAAGGGGCAGAGACCCCGGGGCTGATGAAGTCACGGGAAATGCGGTGCTGAAAAGGGACCAGCGGTGCTGAAAAGGGACCAGCGGTGCTGAAAAGGGACCAGCGGCAGCAGCAGCCGCGCTCCGAGAGGAAGGCGAGCCCGAGCTCGGCGCGGCATGACCGGCCCCGGGGCGCTGCTGGGCGCCGCGCTGCTCCTGCTGCGAGGTAAGCCCCGCGCTTCTCCCGTCCCGGCTCCGCTTTCCAGCCCCGAGCCCGAATTCCGTCCCAGAGCTCCGGCACGCCGGGCACGAGGCTGCGCTGGTGGTCCCTGGGTGACAGAGGAATATTGTCACCGCCTTCCCAAAGCTCACCGGCTCCTAAAGCCAGCAGCGGTGAGAGCAGGTCACCTCCTGGCAGCTGGGGCACGCTTGAGGTGGAAAAGCATCGGGTTATCAACAGATTCTGCGTTAAATTTGGGCAGTGGGTCACTGCTTAGCGTGCTTTTGTTCGTGCATTGTGTAAAAAGAGGCTGAGAGAAGTCAGAGTAACTTAGGGAGCACTTGCAAAGTGTTTTGAAAAAGGAAAGCACTTTGGATGCTCAATCTCCTCGCTCCTGCTGGAGGAGGCAGCTTATTTAGACCTCCTTTGTCTCTCATACACAGGAGAGTGTGAGATATCCCTATCTGAGTGTGTCCAACAGGGAAAGATCCAAGGAAGGAAGGAGCAAGGCAGCAATCCACACTCAGGATCCCTGCGGGCTTCACTCCTGACCTTTGCAGGAGAAATGGATGCACGATCCCGCTGCTGGAGCAATATTCCCTCTCCCTCCTTGGCTGACTCAGGAGCAGAAACCACCGCAGGGCTGTTGCTGGCCCTTTGCTAATTCTCAGGACAACCCCTCTCCCCCAGTTCGGCCCCAGACTCTTGCAGGAGGAATTTGTAGCTGCTGTCTTGGCCAGAATTCATTCAGCTCCATTCGCAGGACAAAACCAGCTCGTTAAACAGGGTGGCTCTGCGGGCGACAGGCTCGCAGAAAACTCTGCAGCGATGCTCTGAGTGAGAGGCTCAGTGCGAGGAGCTCTCAGCCACTTCCTGGGGGCTCCAAGAATAGCAAGCAGAGCAGAACCACTCTGCTCAGCGCATCCTGCAATTTCCAGCAGGAAATCGCTGCCCTTTCCTGCCAAGAAGGTGAATCTATCGCTGCACTCGATGCCAGAGTTGTTTTTCCAGGTGGGATCCACACGGTACAAGAGCCACCATCCCTGGAGGGGACATGGGGACATCTCCCGGGCTCAGTGACCGTCCTGGGGTGGGCCACAGAGGCTGCAGAGCAGAGTCCCTGGGCAGGAGGAGTTGCCCTTGAGTCATGCTCTGAGTGAAGCTCATTTTCCAGTGGTCCCCACATGGAAATTACATTCATGCCCCTGTCTGGAAAAGCAAACAACACCCGCAGCTCTTTTTGCTCAGCCTCTGCTCTCACCTCCCAAGGTGTGATCTGCCAGACCCCGCGCTGCTGGTGGTGACAGGAAACCATCACGGGGACAGAAATACCCGAGGGGGCTGTGGAAAACCACAGACAACCCCTGTGTGCCTCTCAAACACCTCTCACCTCCTGCCACGGGTCCTCTCAAGGACAGGCACAGCCACAATCCCCACGAGAAACTTCAGTCCTACAGGGGGCCAAGTCTGATTCGAGCAGTAAAAAAAAAACAGCTCCAGCAAAATGCCCAATAAAATCATTTCTGAGGGATTTAAAATTTTTAAGAATGTAAAAATCTTCCCCGAAGCCCAGAAAGATTCATTTCCCCAACCTGCAGTGGGAACTGGCAGCCGACAGCTACCGGGAAAATCAAATCAAAACACACAAAACAGGAATGAAAAACAAAACTCTCCTGCTGCCCATTTGCTTAACTCCGACCCAGGCACCACTTTTAGTATTCTCCAGGGCATGGTTTTTGTCTGGAAAAGGCAATTCATTCCAGGTCATCAAATATTTGCACAAAGTGTTTTATCTGTCTTAGAATGTCTGGAGAGAAAAGCCACATTTTACTGCCCGCCTGTGAAATGAACTGGGAGAAGAGAGAGTGAAATTTCATTTTAGTAACCTGTGCCAGGCCAGGTTTGGTTTTTTTCAAAAGAAATTTCCAAGCAGTTGTAGCAATATGATTTCTGAATAAAAAAAGCCTCGCTTTTAGAGGTGCTGAAAAAGCATTCGCTGCTCAGTCACACACTGAGAAAATCAGGTTCAACAGCTGCAGAATGGGACATAAAATCAGAGAATGCTTTGGGTTGGAAAGGACCTTAAATATTAATTAGTTATAATAATGGAATAATTGAAAATTGAATGTTTGTGTTTAAATACAGGGAGAGACTGCATTAAATGGGTCTACTATCAGTTCTTTACTGGCTAATAATGAAATATTTCATTGGCTAACAACTAAAACTGGTTTAATAACTAAATCTGCTCATGCTGGCAGGTGAAGACCCCAAACCTTTGCCACACAGTGCCTGTGATGACCTGTCCAATAACAGTGATTTATTTATATCCCTACAACCATACTGGCAATGCAAAGCTATAGAAAAACCCTTGAAAAAAATGAAAACTGGCACATTACTCTGTGCTTTGTGCTTTGCTTCATGTCACATTTTCCCACTTGTTTTTCCCCCTGCTGCGTGGCAGGGGGGTTTCCAGGGGTTGCCAGTGACACTGTGACTCTGAAGGAAGGAGAAAACCTAAATCTTCACTGCACCTTCAGCACCCTCAGCGACAGCAACTCTACCCTGCAGTGGTTAAACCCTCACGGTTTCACCATTTTCCTCAACGCCCAGCGGGGTAAGTGTGAAACCCCAGCGTGGTGGCACTTTCCACCGGGGCTGGGGACACTGGGCTGTCCCTGCTGCCACCCCGGCCAGGGTGACTCCTTCCCTCGGGGGGGTTTGAGCCCCAGCCCCTTCCTGGCAGAAGAGAAGTTATGGTCAATAATTTCCTGATGAAATGGGAACCCCCAGGAGGGCTCTGGCACCAGAGCTCCCAGTAAAGAGCTGGAGCTCCCAGCAGAGCAGCACAGAAGCCACTCGTGGCTTTAAGGGAGGCAGGAGTGGATGTTCCTCACAGCCCTGGGCACTCTTCCACTCAGGGAATTCGATGTGATAAATCAGGAGGAGATTTTGGGGGAAAAGCAGTGATTTTAAGATGTGCTGGCAAAGCCAAAGTTGCAAGTTCTGCGTTCCCCTCCTCTCCCTCCACCTCTCATCTCTCTGTCCTCTCTTCCTCTCTTGGTCCAAATGCAGGATGAGAAGTGCCTTGGCCTTCCCCCTTTGGATTTAATCGGCATTCCTTGTGAAATCCTTTAGGTTTTAATGATAATAATGACTGGGATTCACCCAAACTGAATTCCAACTCCCATGGAAACTGCCCAGGAGCTGAGGGTCCTCTGAGGCCGCTGTGGGAATCACAGCCTGAGCAGCTCCTGCCACCCACACCCACCCAGCCCACTGGTATTTCCCATAAATATTGCCAATATTTCTACACAGGAAATCCCGTGAGGAACTCTTTTCCTGCCTAGTTACAAGAATAAACGGGCTGAGTGTTCATTAGCAGTGTGAAATAACTCAGCCCTGTGTGTAACAGGGCCGGTGCAATCCAGGATCCCAAATTCAGCACTCAGTGCAATGCACGGGAATTGGGTTCAGATGGGATCCAAAATAATGCAGTGCTGAGCTCCTGTGGGAAATGGGGCTGTTCCTTGTGGGGAATGGGGTTGTTCCATGTAGTAAATGTGGCTGTTCCATGTGGGAAATGGGGCCGATCCATGTGGGAAATGGGGCTAATCCATGTAGGAAATGGGGTTG
>VZRO01007050.1:1037237-1048605 GCA_013397915.1 Daphoenositta chrysoptera | reverse complement strand
GCTCCGTGCTTTAGATCTGCTCCTACAGGGCTGCACTACACAGAAATACAGCCATCACATGTACCCATTGAAACAAAGCCGAGCTCTGAACATGATAGCTGCCAAAAACTTTGATGGTCCTTGCAGGAAGATCCAAAGTCATTATCTCCCTGGCCTTTTGACAAATATCAGACACAAAATAATGAATCATTTATTTACTCCTCTAAACCAGTTTTATTTTGACTTTATTTAATCATGTAAAAACTAAATCTGTTTTCCCCTCCAGTGCATTAAGTATGCAGTCTCTTATAGATTGCATAATGTGCTAATTTGGGATCATATTAGACAAAGAAGTCTGTATGTTATTCTATTTGTAGAATGTGCTGACCTTGAGGAAATTTATTTTAACCCTGGTGAATTTGTTGGTTTGAGGATAATTCATGGGCATCAGAAGGTTCACAGATAAAAATGTTGCTTTGACCTTCAAAGTGCTCATCACTAACATGTCATTATGCAAGTTGTAACTTTTCAATCCCTTCAAAATGCATCACCTAAGAACATCCTTTTTGCTTGTCACTCTGTATTATTCCTATCTAAATGTCTTTATTATCTCTTCATTTTCCATAGCATCATATGCAAATGTCTCATTTGCACCTTCAACGCCCTTCACAACTGTAATCTTTCTGTTTAATCAATTTTTTTTGCTTTTCCCTTCAGGTCCATGGTGGTAAACCCCTGAGTGACTGAGAATTCAATGGGATCACAACTTTGTGCTTCAGTACATAATGGTCTCCTTTTCTCTTCCTGGTATTAGTATCTGTGGGTAACCATACCAGATCAAATTCTGCTTTCAGTCCCTGCAAATACACGTCATAGTTGCATGGTCTGCAAGTAATCAGCTGCTAATCTTACCAGGTGAGCTCAGTTTGACAGAGATTACATTTATTTATTTAAGAAAAATAAACTGATTCAGACTGCATCAAAACTACACAGAACTATTCCTATTTGCTCTTGCCACACTTTCTCCTTCATGCCTGCTGTTTGCAGTGATCATTTATGGTCTCTTTGTTTCATATGAAATTGCATGCTCTTTGGGATTAAGATTTTGTTTATAGTAGTGCTCATCAAACAGTACAGACAGTATCTCCACGCAGTGCTGTCAATTCAACAGTAAACCATGTATTGACACTGCATCAACTCCAATTCTTGGTTTGTCCAAATAGGTTAATCACATTGGATTGTTGACACATCATTTCCTGAATACAGAATGTAAGCATTTATCTCTGACTGTAATGCTCCAAAAAGTCACAGAACATTATATTTGTTTACATCCATGCTCTTCCATCCTGGAAGGAAGTGACACGTTGTTAGGAAGCCCAGCCTCTGACAAATGGCACTAGTACAAAAAGTGGGCAGTTAATGATGCTAGAATGGCAGAAGTTTGATTATTTAATAAAGAATGACGATGTCTGAGAAGAAAAAATTGCATATAGGCATATATTTTCCCTGCCAGCAGTCCAGAAAACCTTTTTTATTGCCCTTATGCAGAAAATGGAAAATTTTCAGAAGGTGTGAAGGGCATCCTCAAACAGCACCTATTTTGTCAACCTCGTTGTATAGGTTCCTTAAACTTCCCCTTTTTCTTCTAATAATAATTTTTTTAAAAGCCTATCAGGAAACTGGAATTGGAAAAAAAGTTATTGGTTGATAGAAGAAACAGTCAAAATTTGCCCTGCCCTTGGGTATTATATTGGTTTATTGAAAGAATTGGAGGGCTGATGAATTTTGTCTAAAAAGAAGACAGTTTTATCCATTTGCATGTTTGGATTTTGCTGGAATGCAAGAATGTATTTTTTCAAATAAGTTTGCTCTAAGTTAAAATGTTGCTCTTCTGAAGTGTTATAAAGTTTATCAATATGATTTTTATATAAGGAATTCTAAGCATTCACGCATTTGTCTTTGCATTTTCTTCTATTGCAATTCTTCATGTTTTAGGTTCTCTGTGTGAATTCTCAAACACAACCTCGTGTCTGCCATTCAAAAAAAACCATAAAACAAGGAAAACAAACTACAGAACTATAGTAATTTCTCTCAGCATTAAGAAGAGTACCTTCATTTGGATTTAGTTGCACAACTCTTAGATAAATTGATATGAATTCACTCATTTAAATGAAATAGATTGGAACAATATGTGAACACCTGCATTTGGGAAAATTATAAAAAAATTCTTTTATATTAAAAGAATAATTGTAAATGGACAGCATAAGAGCCTCTTTTTACGTGCTGATACTGTTGCATTTAGCCCTTTTGCAGTTAATGTATTGAAATAAAATTAACACCTTCTTCAAACTCTTTTAGGAATAGGGGGTTAAGGCAAAGTAAAAAAAGCATTTGAGTGGGTCAAGAGAATGATTGCTGTCATTTCTCCTAAAAAGAGCAGCCTGTGTCTAGGAAAATCCACTAAAGTCTGAATCAGACCCCTCAGATCTCCAATAATGCCAGCATAACATAGTAGCATAGATGAAGGTATTTTGAAGACAAGTCAGGATGCCATTGGCCTTCTTGGCCACCCGGGCATGTGCTGGCTCACATTCAGCTGCTGCTGACCAGCACCCCTAGGTCCTTTTTCTCCAGACAGTTTCCCAGCCACTTTTCTCCCAGCCTGTAGTGCTGCCTGAAGTTGTGGCTGAAGTGCAGGACCTGGCACTTGACCTCACTGAGCCTCAGGGATGGCCCATTGATCCAGCCTGTCCAGATATCTCTGCAGAGCCTTCCTACCCTCCAGCAGATCAATGCTCCCACTTTACCTTGTGCTGTCCATGAATTTACTGAAGGTATATTTGATTCCCTCATCCATATCATTGATGAGCATATTGCTCCAGACTGGGCCCAACACAGATCCCTGAGGGACACCTCTAGTGACCAGTCACCTATTGGACGTGGCAACATTCACCACTCTCTGGGCCCGGCCATCCAGACAGTTCTTAAATCAGCAAAGGGTGCACCTGTCCAAGCTGTGGGCTGCCAGCTTCTCCAGGAGTATTCTGTGGTAGACAGTGTCAAAAGCTTTGCTGAAGTCCTGGTAGACAACATCCACAACATTCCCCACATCCACCAGGCAGGTCACCTAGTCATACGTCATGGGTTGGAGCTGAAATTAAATGACAGTTTTTTAATCCAATGGCGCTTCTGCTATTTTGCATATTTAAACCTGCAGGAGGCGAGGGAAAGGCCTCTTTGATCCAGCGGTGAGTGAGAGAAGGGGGGGGAGTGGGACAGCTCTGGGCCTGGCCCTGGGGAGCCGGGCTGAGCCCCCTCCCCCAAATGCCAGGGCAAGGGGTCCCTGGCCTGCATTGGGGACCCCCCCAAAAGCTGCAAGCAGCCAAAGAGCAATTGCGGGGCTGCTGCAAGGACGGGCCGAGCAGCTCCCAAGAATTCGGGAGGGGCCTCCCCTCCCCCACTCCACAGGGTCCCCCGTGGGCCTGGGAAAAAACCGATTTTCAGCTTTTTCAAACCTAAGAAACTATTAAACAACAGGCAGCATCGAAGGAGAAGAGGTTTTCCTTCAACAGAAGCTGTTCACCATGGAGTTAAAGTTGGAAGAAGAAGTGACGAGTGAGTCAAGGGGCTGTGACTGAAGATGGCGACGGGAGGAAAAAGAGGGCGGTGCCATGAGGGGCACGAAGCTTAAACCGACCTATTTGCAAAAAACATGGTAAAGAACTGTAATACCATAAACTGTTGTGTTATCCATTTAAAGGACATGGGGGGGGAATTGAGAATACCCCATGTTTGGATGCTCAGTGCGATGGACTGTCTCTGACCGGATGGACTATTGCGGTGGCAGTTCAGAAACCATGGCGAAGCAGAGAGGAGTCCTCTTTCTTTTCCTGGAGTTTGGAAAGACTTTTTAAGAACTCTAATATTGACCAGAAATTCCACCTTTGTTAATCTCCTTGCTCTCTCTCCTGAGAAACCTGTGAGGAGGTCTGTGTGCCCTGAAGTAATAGGGGCTGGGGGAAGGGTGGGGACTGATGAAGAAAGGAATGTGGGTTTTTTTCCTTTTTACTTTCTTAGTGTAGTTTTCCTTTTCTGTTACTGCTATCTAGTAATAATAAACTATCTTTATACTTTTAGAAGTTTTTAAGCCTGTTTTGTCATGTTCTCCTAATTTATATCTCACAAAAACAAATAAGTAAACTGAATCACAGCTACAGCTGGTGTTTCAGCTTGTTCACTGAATCTAACCCGTTATATCATAAAAGGAGATCAGGGTGGTCAGGCAGGATCTGCCCTTCCTCAGTCCGTGCTGGCTGGGCCTGATGCCTTGGCCATCTGATATGTGCTGTCTGATCTCACTCAAGATGATCTCTTCCGTAACCTTGCCAGGCACCAAGGTCAGAGTGACACACCTGTATTTTCCAGGATCCTCTCCTTCTGGAAATGAAGAGGATGGAGAATGGGAGAACTCCCAGACATAAGTAACAACAGAATTATAGCATCCAATTCACAAGTAATCTGACAGAAAATTAAGATTTCTGCCTCATAATCTATTTTAGAACTAATTTTGACCAATGAGTAGTGATAATTCATGGAAAAGAAACCCAGCAAGAGAATGGCAATCTGAGATTTCGGGATAGAGTGTCATAAATACCGGGTCTTGCAGAAATGCAAGGCAGGTTTGTCACAGAATCATAGTCACTGGAAAACATACACAATACTTTGTGGTAGAGCTGCCCTGAGCTTGCAACATGAGCATCTGGGATTCCTGGGTTTCTGACAATCTTAAGGGAAGACATACAAAAACTTAACTTGTAGCAGATCATCTAAAGAACTGGGCAAATGAAAGAAAACGGGAAAGTTTGTCAGTAAAATTGTACTGTTCTGAAAACCTTTCAATTTCCACAAAACAGTCTTTCCCATGCCAAAAAAATTAAAAGGTTTTAAAATCAGAAAGATTCAGAAAGTTCCAACAAGCTCTATTTGTGAGAATTTATTTAGTAGTGGTATTAAGATCCTCTCTGAAGATGCAAAAGATTCTGGGTTTATATTATTTCTATGAACAAGCAAGGCAAATTTTCAAATGTATAGAGGAGAGAGAGAACAAAGTACACAGGAAAATTACAAAGAGGGATTTTCCTGCATTTTCTAACATAGTAATCTATTAATAATACTTTAGACAAGATCATATGATGTTATACAATGTGCAAGTCCTAGTGTTTAGATAATTAAAGGAACATTTTAAAAATGCATTCTGGCTAGCAGCAAGGGATTATGCATGGATTGGTTTTAATCTTCAAAAGACCCGATATAAAAAAAGATTAATCTTACTATTGCTTGTATTTAACCTGATACAGAATTTAAACTGACATTTTTTCATCTAAAAATATACAAATACCTTCTATATCAAACAATTTGTTTGCAAATTTCCATTGGAAAATCTTTACAGGACTATGATAGCAAAGCAGAAAAATGTCTTATTTTCTAAAAGAATCAGCAGTTTTCAGGAGGCTTGCTCAGATTCCTCTCTGCAGGAACTATGTCTAATTCAGATTAAAATGTCATTGATTTCCCTGTAGGATCTCAGAGACTCTCAAAGGCCCGTTTCTGCAGGGAATTTCTCTTGCCACTGGTCACCATAGCACATCAAAACGGTGCATACATTCTAAATTAAATAATTAAACATAGTTATGCAAGTTAAGGAAAACACTTAGAGGATTGTATGTTGATCAACTCTTTGCTCTGCCTTTTAACAGTTCTCCACATCACTTCACATTGTGTTTATATGACAAATAGCAGGTATGATACAACTGCACACAGGAAAGGTAGACATAAAAATGGAAGCAGAGGGAAGAAGATATGCTGTTCACCCTTAAAATAATTGAAAGCATACTAGAACAGCTAGGAAAGGATTACAGCGTAATAGAACATGAAACCTAGTTTCAAATCAAAAAACCTTTTTCACCCATAATCATCCAACTTTTCTTTGCTTTTTTTCATTTCAGTGAGATTACTTTTTCTTTGTAATTATCTGCACCATAATCATGAGCTGTTGGCTTTTGACAGCTGAAGTAAACCCTGCCCAGAAGAAGTAAAAAAAGGAAGAAAAAAAATTCAAACCTAATGGACTTCCATGACTGTTGGTTTTATAGGGCCCCCACAATGCAGCCTTGAAAGTAACCTTTGTCATCGGCTCTTTCAATTTGCATAAGTAATTGATAAGTGATTAAGAGCATGTGCTGACAAAAACAAGCTTGGTGTGTGATGAACTTGGCCAATTATCTTGCTTCAACTTACACTAAATTTCAGAAATATTTTTTAAAAAATGATTATTCATTTAAAGAGTTTATGACCTTCAAGTTAACAGACACCCATGACCTGTCTCAAGAGTTATGTTCCTGAAGGTGATAAAACTTCCAGTGGCAAACACAGAGCAAGAGACTGAGCTTTCATTGTAAACAGGGCAAGTTTGTGGCACTTATTTCCATTGGAAAGCACTGTCAACTTTTCCTAGAAAACACACAGATTCTCCATCTGAATTAATTCTTACCAAGCAGCATAATGGGCTGAGAAGAAATGACATGAAAACAGAAGACTGTGGCCTGCTATTCTACCCAGGGAGGAGAAAGGATTGTGTCAGGGCTATTGTAGTAATCCACAGTTGCAGTTTTGGGACTGGTACCTGCAGTCAACCCTGTCAAGTTCATCAGTCAAAAAAACATTTTGTTTTATTTTTTAAACTTCCATCTTTCTCAGAGCTGTCTAGTCAAAGTGTACCTTCGTTTCAGAGTCACCCATGCCACCAACCATTCCTCTTTGCCCGGCTGTCGTGAGAGGAGAGGAGAGGAGGTTAGATAAATCAAATGAAGGGTGAAATTATCTGTAATTAAAATAGCTTGATTTCCAGAAATCTAGTTTTGCAGAAGAAAAATCATAACAAAAAAAGGAATTTCAAGATGCTATCTTCATAAACATTAGCTGAAGTGATAATTTTATCTTTCCATCTGACATTTTTTTTCACAATATTCAAGTCAAGACATAATACCTTAGAGTACTACTAACCTGCTGTGATTACCAGGCACAGTCACATTAAAATGATTTCATCACCTCCGTGAGAACTGAGTGAACATTTGTTTAGTTGAATTTGGGCAGATTCATATCCCAGGATTTTTCCCTTGAATTTAATTGAAAAATATGGATAAGAAGTACGCAAATAAAATTTTTCATGATGGCAATAATCTACATAAATTAGGCAGAAGCATCCAGTTTCAAAAAATTATGAAAAATCTAAAAACAGGATAGGTTTTTTTTTTTTTAGTTTGCCATTTGCAACCATCTCTGCTCTCCTATCTTATACTGCAAGAGAAATTCTTGTTCTGCAAGTATTCCTTCCACTCATTACATCACAGGTGTACAAAAACATATGAAAAACCCAAATCTTACTGCTTCTTCCCTTAGCCCTTATTACTGGCAACCTGATGCTTGTGTAAGAGATGGAGAGGTGAGGAGGGCGTAGGATATAAAATAATTACTGCTATTCATTGTCCTGTCTTTGGACTGTGCATACCCAACCTCCTCAGAAACTATGTCATTCCTGTGTTTGAGAGCATGCTGCTTTCAACCATACAAAATTACATAGGAAAAAAATGTAGTAAGTTCACACACTGATACATTTGCACTAAGGAAAGTATGTGAGATCTCAGGAAGGGCAAAATTTGCTACCAGTTAGTTGCTGACTGAGGCTGCTGTGATGCAAAGACAGTTGTAGGCACAATGGAGGCTGCTTTTCAGCACTTGCACTGGTTGCTTCTGTATCCGGAATACAACCATCCTGATACATTAGCCATAGAAAAAAATGGAAGGGTTATAAGTCAGCATGAAATGGCTTCTGTGAACATCTGCTGGAAGCTGGCTGTGTGGCAGTAGATGAATGTGAACTCTTGGAATTAATCAAGCAGGGCATGACCTTACTGAAACATTTATGAAAACGCAGTTCCACACCATGGCAACAGTTTCTCTCTCTCTCAGGTGCAGAGGGTGTCTCTTCACCAACCCCAGCTTCCACACTTCTCTGGAGAACAAAAAGGACAAGGAGTGCTATTGATGTAATTGTTTTTGTGAACTGCACTGGTCACTTTCCAGCATTTGGGCTGGTGAATACCTGCTCTTCTTGATGGTCTGTAAGCACCTGTGTAGAGCTCTCAGAGTGTACTGTATAAATTTGCTGAGGTGCAGGCTTCGTTTTAGTGACAGCAAAAAAGAGAAAATGCTACACCTAGTACTAAATTCGTGTCAAACAGAACCGTTTCAGAAGAGCACTCTGTGTGTTGTGCTGTTCTCCATTTCACCTCACTCACAGTACAATTTTTGGTGCTTTCTGGAAGCCAGCAGATCCCCATGAAAGGCAGGGTTGAAGTGAAGTCTGTGCCAAACAAGAACCTTTTGGGCTGTACTGAACATAAAGTTCTTCATATTAGACCCTAATTTTCCCCCATGTGAAACTCTCTCACTAGAGAGCTTTTCAAAGGTTAAGCTTTTTTGCTTATGTCACTGATTTTGTTTTCACTCCAGCTTTAGGTGTTGATAGCTACTCTTTGTTAGCAAATGAAGGATGTTACCTATCTCTGCCATAGGACATGAAATGTTACTTTTGGCTCTCCATGCACACTCATCACTATATTTCCCAGCTTTTCATAATAACCTACCTACTGTGCTTCATTTTATACATTTATTTTGTACCATGTCCCTATCTTCATATTGAAATTGAAAGAGGAGTGACAGGTCAATTGGCACTTGTCTCAAACATCCAAGTAAGAGCATCCATTAAAATCCAGCTAAATTATTGGGGTGTGAAGACCAGTAAAAAACAAGACACTTCATTTTTTACTGGAAAAAAACATACTATGTACACAGCTAGAACAATAAATACTGATTGTTTAAAAGTAAACCTCTCCTAAAAAACCAAGTACAGATACTCTAGTTTATGACAGTGTTTAAATGCATGTTTTCATACTTAATCAGGTTAACCACTGTCCCATTCTCTGTTATGTTTTGTGACTATTAATCACTGTCAAGTCATGCTTTATTTGTCCTCCTCCAAAACGTCACTCTTTCTTTCAGAACAAGAAGCAAAAAGAGAATATAATTATACGTTTGTATTTCTACCTCAGTGTTTTGTACACCTTTTGAACAATGTAGGCAAAGTGTTTCAAAAGAAATAGTCACCATGCATTTTCTCCTTTACTCCTCCCTTCCAGTCTCCATATTTTCACCTACTGAAAATAAAAGACACCAAAGTAAGTTTTTAGAAACAGCTGTTTTAAACTTTAAAGAGTTAAGTTGTCACATACCCACAAACTCTATTTCCTACTTCCAAGTGCAATAAAAAGTCATATTGGAAGTATAAAATAAATAACACATAGATTGGTGGAACTTGCCTCGTTAAATTTTCCTGTTCCACCTAAAATGACTGAACTCAGCCTTTCCCTCAGTAAGAACATTAAAAACATTTCTCACCTCTATCCAACCTTTTGTCACACAATGTGAAAAGCTGGGTATTAGAACTCTGCCGTGTGGATACCTGTTGCAGTTAATCATCACCCACCCTGTTAGTTTCTGCATAAGACAAAGGACTGATTTCTGGCAATGGACTGGCAAGAGACCCAGTGGTTGACTGAAACCCTAACCACCCTTGTCATTTCATAACAAAGCATTCGACATTTTTGTGCAGAACTGTGAGAAACTGAAATGTTATTGTTAATGGTTTAAAAGTTGTTAAAATCACCAAAGTACTTTTGTCCACCGTAGCAAATTGTAAAAAGAAGCAACTGCTCTTCTGGGACCACCAAAGCCCACCCATCCCCAAATATGCCTCCTGATGGGAACCCGAATGTGACTTACTGGACTGTGAATTAAGCCACCTGCCAGAAACTTGAGATAAGATAAAGGTAGTAAATTATTGTCCAATTATCTCAGTTCTAAGGAGAAGTAAACAAGTCTGGAGGGAGAAGAATGTATCCACAAAGGAAGGCATTCTCAGGAGCTGTGTGGAAAGTCACCTGTGTCTGTGTTGGCCAGGGGTGGCCATAGCCCACAGACTCATCTGCTGAGGCCAGCTTTGCACCCCACCCCGAGGGAGGGAGAGCTCTAACCCGGCAAGGTGAGATGCTGCCTCTCATCATGCTAATTTTAGCCCTCCCTTACACAACTCACTCAGTTGTAAAACTCCCTTCCTACCCCTAGGGAAGGTCTGATGGGGCTTTACACTGATGTGAGAGGCAGCTATCAGGTCCTAGAAGGTGTCACAAAGCATCAAAGGTCACCAAAGCACATGCAGACACATTTCTGGGGCCTTCCACCAGTGGACTGCAGGTTATGGAGAAGCAGTATAAAACTCCTTGGCCCAGGGGAGGTCCCTGGGCATTCCCACTGAGCCTGAGCACATTTTAAGCCATTGGACATTATGTTTCATGGTCTTCCCCCACACCTGACAGGACAAAACTGTGACCATCACTTTGACCAACAGACACTGAAGTTGCAACAACCAAATGTTGTCACGAGGTCCTTGGGTGGTGACATCTTTCTACCCTTACTCCTTTTCTTTCTTTTCTTTGTACTTTTTCTGAAGTGATATTTTTAAGATTTCATATGGNTATTAACAAGGACCTGGATCCTGGATTACCCTCACCTTCTGGGGCAGGTCACAACAAGTATACCTCCAGCAAAAACATTTTGGACAGTCTGGACATGTCTCCAAGAAATCCTTGATCTCTGTAACCAAATGATCAGCACTGTTTTTATAATTAAATAGTCTTGACAAAAAACTCAAGGGAATTAAGCCATCACAGCTAGTACCTCTTAATGCAGAAATAACCAAATTATATAAACCATGTTAAATAATTGGTAGAAGCTTTTCCTGTAGTTGCACGAGTTGACAGATGCCTTCTAAGTAATTTGAAATAATTGATAGAAATGGATCCTGTATGTGCTGAAGTGGACACATAAAATTGGAGGTGATTTGAATTGCAAACTTCTGGCCAAATGAGAGATTGAGAATCTCCTCAGAACCAGCCGAAGATGTTATTGTAAGGACCCTTGCATTGAAAGCTCTGTTCACCATCTACAAAGTGTCCAATCACTTTGAAAGATTCAGAGAGAGAGAAATACAGAATTATCACCTATCACAATAGTATGTTTTACACTCTTCTAAATGTACATTTAAACCAGAATGAATCAATATTTTATGATCCCATACAATGAGACTAAAAAGACAATATAGAAATACAGAATTATCCTCTGCAAAGTAGCTCAATAAATCAAGGATTTTCTTTTCAGCCAGAAACATTGTCTGTCAAAGTCTGTACAGCAAAAAAAAAAAAAAAAAAAAAAA